>JACEIK010001906.1:177343-191328 GCA_018107945.1 Datura stramonium
ATGAAAGGTCTATGATCAAGTATGGGGTTTTACCCAAATTGTATAATTCTACAATTTCTATACATGGGTATGATTAAATTATATTTATCTTGATGAATTGTAAAGCTTGGATAGATTCTAAATTGTTTTCAATACACAAATTGTTTTCTAAATCTTGAATCTAAAATGCTCATGGATGAGAAGTTCATAAAAGTAGTGAATGATGATGATGTTGATATTTAATGATGAAAAGTATGTTTCTAGAGCTACCCATGATTATGATATTTTTTTCAAAATAAAATGTGTAGGTCCTACTATGATAAATCTTTGGGCAATACCCACATGATGATTTAAAGTGATGATTTTCCCGACATAATCTTACCACATTGTTTGAAGTGAAGTTTCCCAATTTTTTCAAAAATTCTAGCTTGTGGTATGTTGAGTTAAATAATTCTATGTATAGCTTACCACATGATTTGGAGTTGATGCTCCCACCTATGATTGAGCTTGTGGTATGTTTCGAAATAGAACTTCTCATATGCATGAATGTAGAATTGAGATGTATGTCATTATCGAGCTTTGTCAAAGGACAATGTTGAGCTTCATTTTCATATGATGTCGAGTCTATGCATGATTTTATCATTTATCTTTGTCAATAGACAATGTTGAGCTTCGTTTCATACGATGTTGAGTTATGCGTGATTTCATATTGAGCATCGTTATCAGACGATGTTGAGCTTCATCAATTGACGATGTTGAGCTTCACTATATACGGTGTAGAGCATTGCATGTTTTTTTGGGAGAAGAGTCTAGCACCGAGTGGGTTAAGGGTCGATCACCCTATACCCCAGAACTACGCGCCAACGTAGGTTGATACTATTATATTATTGGGACCTCCCTTGTGAGCTATCCTTGGCCCGATTGGCCCTTAAGCTTGATATCAATATCATGGTATCGTCCATTGCCCTGGCAAGGTCATGGACGGTTCTACCTACTTGAGTGTGATAGTTGAGACTACGTAAGCTCTATCGTTGTATGTCGGTTAAGTGACGAGTCTCCCACTACCTAATCATTCAGATTGCATATTCATCACTCATTATAATTATCTTATGCATGCATGTTCAAAAAGAAAGGTTTGACTCATTGTTCATCTTTTTATATAAATGCTATGTTTAGCTTTGAGTCATTCGAGTCGGTCATGATGTTGTAAAGCTAAGCATGGTCATGTCACGATAAGATTTCAATTTAAGAATGAATGCATGTATCCCTTCTACTCATACTTGAAAGCTTATGATATGCATGAAATATTTTTATATTCTGCATCATTACATGATGCAGTACCCGGTTCTCAGGTTCCGCCCCGCTCGTAGTCGCTTATCAGAGTTAGCACCTGTTTGGTTGGTGAGTCCTCATCTTTTGAGGACTATACTATCATTTTCCTTTATGTACTTTCAGTTTCAGTATTTTTGAGTTAGTTGGGGTTTTGTCCCATCAAATCATCCAGATTAGAGGCTTTCAGACTTATGTATGTATAGCTTCGGATATTATTCTTATGTGTTGTTGTATGAGACTTTCGCTGAGTTACAATTATGTTTTCTTCATGTTTATTAAATGAGTTAGTTGAATGCTAATGTCATGGGTCGACTTGGGGTCTCTCAGGGCCTCTTGTCCCGTGACTATGATCCGGGTCTATGCTTGGGTCGTGACAAACTTTGTATAAGAGCCATAGGTTTGAAGTGTCCTAGGGAGTCTAAAATCCACGTTGGGTAGAGTATTTTTCATGGGTGTGAAGCGCGCCACACTTTTGAAGAAGAGGCTACTAGACGTTATAGGAAATTTTCCCTTCTTTCATGATCTATATCATCCGATGAAAAGCCTTTCTATCCTCCTAATTCATGTTATTCGCGATTGTAGAATCATGGATCCTAGAAGGATGAATGGAAGAAGGAATGGTGGTGGTGAGGGCCACGAGGATGGAAATGATCATGGGCATTAGCCAGCCCCACCAGTTCAGGAGCCTCAGGCACCGGAGTCAACCGCTCATGCTACGTTTTGAGCTGCCATTCAGATGCTTGCACAGCCCTTGACCGCTCAGGTTAATCGGCAGACCGTTGCTCATGTTCCTCAAAACGATAATGCAGCGGCGGCTAGAGTCCGAGACTTCTTGAGAATGAACCTACTGGAGTTTCTGGGGTCCAAGGTAGATGAGGACCTGCATGATTTCATTGATGAGATTTTCAAGATCACCCAGGTTATGG
The DNA here is from genome assembly GCA_018107945.1 of Datura stramonium. Taxonomy (NCBI): domain Eukaryota; kingdom Viridiplantae; phylum Streptophyta; class Magnoliopsida; order Solanales; family Solanaceae; genus Datura; species Datura stramonium. The sequence continues at coordinate 179,581 of JACEIK010001906.1, forward strand.
GGATGAGTAGTGTTGAGTGCGTAGAGTTGGCCTCCTACTAGTTGAAGGGGTTGCGCATATTTGGTTCCACCAGTGGAAGGATAGTAGGGTCGCAGGAGTAGGCCCGATCTCATGGGAGGAGTTTTAGGTTGCATTCCTAGACCAGTTCCTCCCTCGAGAGATGAGGGAGTTGAGAGCAGCTGAGTTAGTGAACTTAAATCAAGGAAGGATGACTGTTCAGGAGTACGCCCTTGAGTTCACCCGCCTATCTAAGTATACCCCGGAGTTAGTGGCCGACCAGTAGGCGTGGGTAGCAGATTTGTGCATGGTATAGCAGGATATTTGGACAAGGAATGCAGGACAACTATGCTCCATTAGGACATGGACTTCCCTCGCATTGTGTTGTACGCTCAGCAAATGGAGGTAGCATATTCGAGGGAGAGGGAGGCCAAGAGGGCCAGGACCGAGGACCACAGGTTCTCTCAACAGAGGTCCGGTGGTGGACATCAACAGCAGATCCACCAGAGATCATCAGCCCCTGTTTCTTCAGTGTTGAGTGTGTCATCTAGGCCCAGACATGATCAGAGGGGGCGAGCATTAGGCTCGAGGGGTCATAGTAGTAGGCCCGCAGAATCCAGCATTCCAGCTTGTTGTAAGTGCAGCCGAGGACACACAGTCCAGTGCTTGGCGAGGTTAGGAGCTTGTTTTGGATGTGGGCATCTGGGACATATTCTCAGAGATTATCCCACTGCAAGACAGGATTAGGTTTGCGGTTGAGGCCCAGCTTCTAGTTCAGCAACCCCTTCCCCACGCACAACACATCAAGGGGCACCTACTAGCACAGCTGGCGGGCAGCGCCAGAATAGATTCTATGCCTTAGCCACTCGGCAGGAGCAGGAGGCCTCACCAGATGTAGTCACTGGTATGTTGAGAGTCTTTCATGTTGATGTTTATGCTTTATTATATCGGGGGGCTACCTTGTCTTTTGTGACACCTTATGTGGCCAGTAGCTTCAGAGTCAGTCTTGATGTCTTATCAGAGCCCTTCTCAGTCCAGTAGGTGACTCAGTTATAGCTAGACGGGTGTATAGAGATTGCTCGGTCTCAGTTCTTCATAAGGTCACCTCAGGAGACTTGATAGAGTTAGCCATGATCAATTTTGATGTTATTCTCGACATGGATTGGCTATTTTCATGTTATGCTTCAGTAAATTGTAGAACCCAATCAGCATAGTACAGATTTCTAGGTGAGCCTATCTTAGAATGGGAGGGTAGTTCAGTTGTGCCTATAGGTCGATTTATTTCCTACCTTAAGGGCAGAAAGATGATTTCTAAGGGTTGTTTGTACCATCTAGTTAGGGTTAATTATGTGGAGTTCGAAACCCCGACTATCCAGTCCGTACCAGTAGTACGTGAGTATCCATAGGCCTTTCCTAATGATTTGTTAGGTATCCCTCCTGAGCGGGAGATTGATTTTGGTATAGATCTTCTTCCCAACACAGAGCCTATATCTATTCCGCCTTACAAAATGGCTCCAGCCAAGCTAAAGGAGTTGAAGGATCAGCTAAAAGACCTGCTAGATAAGGGCTTTATTAGGCCGAGTAAGTCCCCTTGGGGTGCACCTGTTTGGTTGGTGTGTCCTCCTCTTTCTAGTACTAGACTATCATTTTCCTTTATGTACTTTCAGTTTCAGTATTGTTGAGTTAGTTGGGTTCTTGTCCTATCAACTCATCCAGATTAGAGGCTTTCAGACTTATGTATGTATAGCTTCGGATATTATTCTGATGTGCTATTATATGAGACTTCCGCTGAGTTACAATTATGTTTTCTTCATGATTATTAAATCAGTTAGTTGAATGCTTATGCCATGGGTCGACTTGGGGTCTCTCCGGGTCCCTTGTCCCATGTCTACGATCCGGGTCTACGCTTTTGGGTCATGACACCTATACTAACTTAGGCCCAGTTCTTTGAGTAAAGGAATGAATTAAATATCGGTTAACCCAATTTGGTGGCAGGTGAGAGACTGATTTTTTTCTATTGGACTTGTTCTTTTTTCTGTTTCATTAGTCCAGTTTCTTACCGCCCTCATGTTTTTTTCTCTTTGTCTTATAGTGGTAGGACACTTCAATCTGGTATGACCAGTGTTTCGATAGTGGTGGCATAATTCAGATTTAGTTTTAGAGTTTTTGTAAAAACCTATACTAGTTGTTACATGATGTGTTCTATTGCTGAGTTGACTAAGAATCTTTGAGGAGGTAGCTTAAGGATTTGTCTTTTCAAGCTCACATTTGACCTTTGTTAGTTCAGAGCTCATTTGTCTAGATTTTTCCCTTTTCGTAAGAAGGTCATTTATAGTTTTTCTTAACTCATGATCATATTTCTATTCAGAGTTACTATTGATTTTTTTTCCTTTTTCTGAAATGGCTAGCTTTATAACTTCAGACCTGAGGGATAGGAAAATAGCATCAAGTTGCTTTACCTATTCCTTCAAAGACTGATTTTTCTTTCTTAACCTGCCTTTAGTGTTTTTTTTTAGAAGATCTTTTGAAGTACCAAAGGCGAATGGGGCTCCCGTTTCACTATCTATGTGTTCATATTCGAGACTACCAAAGGCACTAAACAATTTATCCTTTTGTTCAGTTAAGTCATGGAATTCATCAACCAAGGTGATCATAGAAAGGTTAGCCTTTTCTAAGATATTTTTTCAAGTTTGCTTTTGAGATTGAGGATATTTACCTCCTTTTCTTCTTCAGCCTGTGAATCAAAATCCTCAAATTCCACCAATGTTGTTTTATCAACAACATCATTGTCGGATTCATTGGAGCCTAATCCCCATGCAGCCATCATAGCTTTTAAGGATGACTTCTTTTTTTTTCTTGAGCTTGTTCCTTAATTTTCTGTTCATTTTTAGCTCTTTCCTTTCTCTATTCAATTTTCCACTAGGGACATTCCTTGACGTGATGATCAATCTCGCCACATTTGTAGCATCCATTGGCTCTTTCAGAGCCGCAACCCTTAGTTGAGGTATTCCTTTTCTCGAGGTTCTTTCCTTGCTTGAGGAACTTCTTGAAGTTTCTGGTAATCGAAGTCATTTCCTCTTCGTCTAGATCTGATCCTTCACTTTCTCTGCCTTTGAGAGCCAGTGTTTTGTCCTTTGTGCCTGTATCCTTTTTGAATCCTTCCATACTCATCTCATAAGTCTTTAAGTTTTAAACTAGTTCATCGAGTGACATGATGGTTAGATCTTTAGTTTCTCTTATGGATGTGACTTGTGGTCATGCCCGTGGTCTTCTCTATAAGTCCTGCCAACCCTGCTGGACCACGAGTCACCTCACGACTCGTGGTCACTCCTCATGATTCTCCTCACGGTTCGTCTTGTGACCTGGTGCGAAATATCAATTTTTCACTATTTTGACTCCTGGGTCTGATCCTTGGGTCCTCGAGGTATAACAATATCTCCTCCTTGGAAATATTCATCCTCGAATGTTAGAAACACATAGAAAACTCAGAATCATACATTCATCATATGTAAATACTGATTATTTAAACTGAAGACTGACAGAATGACTACCTCTGAAAAGAACTACATAGCGGAACAGAATTCAGACATCACATACATCTATCATAACATAAATCAAACTTGCGCACATGAGCTAAACATGGAAACTGATTAGATAATTAGGGAAAAACTGATACCTTAAGCTGAGACTGAGCCGGTAGGTAACAGGTGAGGGTATTTAGCTATCATATCTGCTTCGGCTTCCCTCGAGCTCCCTCGACATGCTGATTTCTTCATAACACCTTTACTGAAGCTACTTCTTTGTTCCTCAACCTCCAAACCTGACGATCCAAGATTGCAACTGAAATTTCCTTATAACTGAGGCTATCTCTCACACCAACACTTTCCACTGGGACAACTAAAGCTAGATCACCCAAGCACTTTTCCAAGAGCGATTCATGAAAGACGGGATGAACTGAAAATAACTCTGATGGCAAGAACACCTCATACACTACCTTACCAACCCTTCTCATAACCCGGTAGGGACCAACATAGAAGGGACTGAGTTTTCCTTTCTTTCTGAACCGCATGACTCCCTTCATGGGAGATACCTTTAGAAACACCCAATCGTCCACCTCGAACTCCAACTCTCTCCTCCTCACATCAGCATATGATTTCTGATGATTCTGCGCGGTCTTTAACCGATCCCTTATCAACAAAACATTTACCATAGCCTCATGAACCGAATCAGGCCTTATCATAGCTGCCTCACTGATCTCAAACTATCCAATGGGCGATCTACACCTTCGTCCATAAAGAGCCTTGAACGGTGCCATTTGGATGCTAGAGTGATAGCTGTTATTATAAGAAAATTCAATCAAGGGCAAATGATCATCCCAGCTACCTTTGAAATCCATCACACATGCTCTCAACATGTCCTCGAGAGTCTGGATTGTTGGTTCGGCTTGGCCATCCGTTTGCGGATGAAAGGCTGTGTTGAGCTTAACTTGAGTCCCAAGCCCCTTCTGAAAACACCGCCAGAACTAGGACGTAAACTGAGTACCTCGGTCTGAAATAATAGACAAGGGCACTCCTTGAAGTCAAACCAACTCTTGAATATACAATTTGGCATAATCATCCGCTGAATCTGTGGTTCTCACTGGCATGAAATGTGTTGCCTTGGTCAACTTGTCGACCACCACCCAAATGGAGTCATGTTGCCTGTGAGTATGGGGAAACCCAATTATGAAGTCCATATTGATTTCACTTCCAAGTAGGAATGCTAATATCCTGAAGTACACCTCCCGGCCTTTGGTGCTCGACCTTCACTTGCTGATAGTTCGGGCACTTGGCTACGAATTCTGCAATTATCCTTCTTCATGTCGTTCTATCAATATATTTCCCGCAAATCATGATACATTTTGGTGGCACCCAGATGGATAGAGTACCTGGATCCATGTGCCTCATGAAATATCCGGTCCCTCAAATCATTTATGTCTGAAACACACAGATGACCCTGGTACAGCAACACACCATCTCCCCTTTGGGAGAAAACCTCCACCTTCTTACTCCGAATAGCTTCTTTCAGCTTTACCAACATTGAATCCTCATCTTGTCTAGCCTTCACATCGGTCACCAAGGATGATTCGGATCAGTTTTGCACCACAACGCTGCCATCGGTCGAGTCAACCAATCTAAATCCCAACCTTGCAAGTCGATGGACATCTTTCACCAACTCTTGCTTTCCCTCATCCACATGGGACACACTCTCCATATAGAGCCTACTAAGTGCGTCCGCTACCACATTAGCCTTACCCGGGTGGTAAAGAACACTCATGTCGTAGTCCTTAAGTAGCTCCAACCACTTTCTTTATCGAAGATTGAGATCTTTCTGTGTAACACATATTGGAAGATCTTTTGGTCCGTAAATACATCCACGTGGACCCCATACAAGTAGTGCCGCCATATCTTCAATGCAAACACCACGTGGCTAACTCAAGATCATGGGTTGGGTAATTCTTCTCATGGACATTCAACTGTCTTGAGGCATACACTATCACTTTCCCTTGCTGCATCAACACACACCCAAGTCCGATTCATGAAGCATCACAATATACTACAAAACCATCGGTACCTCGGGTATGATCAACTCTGGTGCTGAAGTGAGTCGAGTGTTCAACTCTTGAAAGCTTTTCTCACAAGCCTCCAACCATTGAAACTTTACCTTTTTCTGTGTCAACCTGGTCAATGGTGCTGCTATTGATGAAAATACCTCGACAAACCTCGGATAATAGCCTGCTAGGCCCAAGAAACTCTGAATCTCGAAAGGATTCACCGCTCTGGGCCAATTCTTTACCGCTTCAATTTTATGAGAATCCACCCTTATGCCCTCACTCGATACCACATGGCCTAAAAATGCCATGGAGTCCAACCAAAATTCACACTTGCTGAACTTTGCATACAACTGACGATCCTTGAGGGTATGAAGCATTACTCTAAAGTGAGCGGCATGCTCCTCCTCCTACGGAGAGTATATAAGGATATCATTGATAAACATGATCACGAACATGTCCAAATATTCCTTGAACACCCTGTTCATTAGATCCATAAAAGCTGCAGGGGCGTTTGTTAATCTAAAAAACATAACTAAAAACTCATAATAGCCATACCGTGTCCTAAAGGCTGTCTTCCGGATATCACATTCCCGAACCCTAAGCTGATGATACCCGGATCTGATATCTATCTTTGAGAAACATCTATCACCCTGGAGTTGGTAAAAAAACCATCAATCCTGTGTAAGGGGTACCTGTTCTTGACGATGACCTTGTTCAATTGCCGGTAATCAATACACATATGAAGGGAACCATCCTTCTTTCGAAAAAATAACACTGGTGCACCCCATGGAGGCTTGCTCGGTCTAATAAAACGCTTATCCAAAAAGTCCGTCAACTGCCCCATTAACTCTTTTAGCTTGACTGGAGCCATCCTGTAGGGAGGAATAGAGATAGGTTGCATATCGGGTAGAAGATTAATATCGAAATTAATTTCCCTCTTAGGAGGAACACCTGACAAATCATCGGAAAAAACCTCCGGATGCTCACACACCACTGGAACTGACTGGATAGTCGGGGTCTTGGACTCAACATCCTTAACCCTAACTAGGTGATACATGAAGCCCTTAGAAATCATTTTACTGGCGTTAAGATATGAAATAAACCGACCGAATGGTACAGATGAATTACCCTTCCACTTTAAAACTGACTCACCCGAAAATCGAAATTCCACTGCACGGGTCCTATAATTTATCGAAGCATAACATGCAAACAACCAATCCATACCCAAAATGATGTCAAAATCAGTCATAGCTAATTATACAAAGTCTGCGGAGGTGACCTTATGCAATATTGTAATGGGGCAACCTCTATACACCCTCATAGCTATAACTAATTCACCGACTAGAGTAGAGACCGAGAATGGTTCTGACAGAATTCAGGGTCCAGAAGTTTTCACAACTCAATCATAGATGATGGAATCATCAAAGATTTGACCTTTTCGAACTATGTCTGTAACTCACTAGAGGCCCGGGAAAGCCCCAACTAGAGATGGAATTCCAGAACCTAAACAACTCAGTTGAGAGCTCCGTGACTGGTTCAAGGGAGTCTTTAATCCATGGATACATGCTTCATCTTCTGTGGTATTCTTAGTTCCTTAAAAGTTCTGCTTAATGGCAATGGAGGTGTGCGATTCATCAGGTGCAATCAGTAATGCTCGGTCGGAATGGGATCGGGTGTTTTCATGTCTTACTGTAGTGCCCAATTTGTCTTGATTTCCGATTGATGACCAGATTTCCTCTCTCTATCAACTCATTTTTTATTGTCGGGAAGATCCCCAATTCTTCATTGACACGAATGGGAATTCTTTGACGACTTGATGAAGATGTGCTTATGGAGGAGGGTTGTTTGCTTGGGTGACTGATCCTGCCATAATGTATTTCTACCTATTATAGCACAGACTACACTACATAGGTACCTGTGCAGGTGAGGCGTCGGTCAGGATCTTTTATCCTGGTCGGAGGAGAAATTACCAAATGTATAGCATTCCCTCACTCTTGGCGCCAATGGGGTTTTTGGTCTACGTACCGAAACTGATAACATTCGAGATTATGCAGTATTATACACAAAAGATACTTAAAGATATTTCATCGAATCATAGAATGAAGAGATTCTATTTGTCTACTGAACTAAATTCTTGAAGAAAAAAGAATTTGCTTCTTAATCCCGCTTACTCCAAAACTACTAGCAGTATACGGAGTCACAAAAGATAAAGTAGCTCCTTGATCTAACAAGGCATAAGCATCAATATGGAAGACTTGCAACATACTAGTGACTACATCTGGTGAAGCCTCCTGCTCCTGGCGGGGTACTAAAGCATAAAATCTGTTTTGGCGCCGACCGCCTGCTGAACTAGTAGAGGCACCCTGCTGAGAGGTACGTGTTGCTGGAGCGGCAGAACTAGATGCTATCACATGGGCCCCACCGACCCCTGACCTAGTTGAGGGGAAGTCCCTAAGTTTGTGCCGGAGTTTTCCATGCCCAAAACACGCATCTGAGCCAACTAAGCACCTCTTGATATGATTCTTGCCGCACCTCGCACAAGCAGGAAAAGTGCGCTCCACCTGCATACTACCCTGATACCTCGAGCCTGAAGCTCTGCTCCTCTGATCTCCTCTGATCCTAGATGGCGTCTGGCCGATGATAGAGCTAGGGCGATAGACCTGTGTTGGGACTACTGACACTGTCCAACCCCTTACCTGACCTGAGAAACACCATAACTATCGGTCCTAGCCCTCTTGGACTCCCTCTACCTCTGGTAGACTGACTCCATCTACTAAGCATGCAACACAATGCGGGGAAAGTCGATATCCCGATGTAGCATGGCGATCCTCCAATCCATGTCCAAATAATCCGCCACCCCATGCACAAAGCGGCTCACCCGAGCCCTCAGGTCTTCCACCAACTCTGGAGCATACTTAGATAATCGAGTGAACTCTAATACGTACTCCTGAACGTACATGTTACCATGCTTCAAATTAACAAACTCGGTCGCCTTGAGCTCCCTCATTTCCCGAGGGAAGAACCGATCTAAGTATGTCGCGTGGAACTCTTCCCAACCTATCAGGTCTGCACCCACTTCCATGGCATCTCTCCACTGCTTATACAATATACTAGCCAACCCCTTTAGTTGATAGGAGGTCAAATCAACACACTTTCCATTGTTCACCCCTATAACCTGGGTGATCTTCAGAATCTCCTCAATGAAATCCTAGGGATCCTCATCCACCTTCGGCCCCGTGAACTCAGGAAAGCTCATCCTCAAGAAATCCCTCACCCTAGTCGGTGCCAATATCTGAATCGCTGCCCTAAACTCAATGTGGGCCGCTAGCTCTTGTGCGTGCTCCTTGCGAATAGGTGAGGATGGCTGATGCTCCTCACCATTGGCACCCTCATGATCATTACTGTTACCATTTCTTCTGGTGTTCACTCGGCGTGGAGGCATGTCGCTGCAAACATGAATAGCACGAATTAGAAGGATAGAGGACTTTCATCGCACAACATAGATCATGAAAGAAGGGAACATTTCCTAAACGCCTAGTAGCCTCTTCATCATAAGTGTGGCGCGCTTCACACCCATGAAAAAGACTCTGCTTAACGTGGATTTCAGACTCCCTAGGATACTTCAAGACCTATGGCTTTGATATCAAGTTTGTCATGACCCGAACGTACACCCGGATCATAGACATGGAACAAGGAGCCCCGAGAGACTCCAAGTCAACCCATGGCATAAGTGTACATCTAATTCTATCACGTAAGAGTAAGAATTAACATAATAAAATGTAAACATTTCATAAATGCGGATAAAGGACAATACACAATCCATACATGATGGCTGAATACAACTTATAGTCTAAAAAGCCTCTAATCATAAAAGACGGGCTGATGGGACAACTCCCCAACTAACCCAACCATTGTGAAACTGAAACAAAAGCATAGAGTCTAAACATATGGCCCTCTGAACATGATGACTCACCAAATAAGCTGATAGCAGACTCTGAGGAGCTACTGAGGAGAGTCAGCCTGAGAGCCGGGTCCTGTATCATGAAATGATACAGCATAGAAAGTATGCGGTCAGTACTTGGAATGTACTGAGTATGCAAGGTAATTAAAATGTACATATAAAATATAGAAATCTCATAAATGATCATAAGAGTGGGACATCATGCTCATATCATATCGTACCATAACATAAGGCTCAAGGTTTTCAAAACATTCGTAATACAATCGTAATCATAATCGTAAGAGAAAAGCCTTATTTAACATGACTTGAGCCCATATACATAATACTAAACATGCATAAATCATGAGGAATAGTGGGAGATTCTCTTAACCGACATACCCCATATGAGCACACATAAAGCCCGACTTGTAACCCTAGTCGGGAGGGTGTCTGTACCTTGCCAAGAGTAGTATTCATAGGATAACATGCATGAATTCATGGGCTAGTTAAATCATGATAGTCATAAACATACTTGTACATACGTGAACTAGCCATGAAAAGAGGCCCGTGAGTCGACCAAAATATAGTTCATGATTCATAAGGTTCATACATACTTGTAAATCATACATATAGCTTGAAATTCATAAAATCATGATGGGTATTAGATTAAATGCATAATTTAACTCATAATTCATGTTGGGCTTGCAAGTATCAATAATAGAAAAGTAGATCATAAATCGGTAAATCATGGATCATGCATAATTATGCTTAATTTCATAGAAATCGAAATAGATAAAATTATAGATAAATTTAGATAATAAAATCTGATTAAAACACATAGATTATGATGAGAATCTAAAATCACAAAACCCATTATCAATCATTAGACTTTTATAAAAATCATCTTTAAAACCCCATGAGCTTTTAATAAGATTTTTTGTAAAAATCATAAAGGATGGGCATGAGTGTAAAAGAAATCACCCATTGATAGCCTTACATACCTGAGAATAACCGATTCTTAACTTCCCTATATTTCCCAAGAGGAAATTAATGAAGAACACCTTGAAAAATCACCTAGGTCACCCTTCTATCACCTTCCCAAACCTTTGCATGCATGAATGAGGACTTAGGCTAGTCTATTCCCTCTTTAACCACCCTTTATGATGTTAAAACGATGTAGTATAGGCCCCTAGGACTTAGGAATTATGGAATAGCCTTTACTAAAATTGTAGAGATTTGTTGACTGACAGTCCCCACGAGGGACTAGACGACTCGTGACCAGGACCAACGACTCGTGGCCTGGAGTTGTGAGATACACTGTCATAATTCACCTTAGGAACCCACGGAGGACACCACGAATCGTGATGGGTGACCACGACTCGTGGTTACCATCCGTGGTCCGCACTACCCAACGATCTTGCCAAAACATCCAGTCCAGGCCACGAGTGACCTGACGAGTCGTAAGGCCTGACCACGACTTGTGGTCATGCCTATGGTCTTCTCTACAAGTCCTGTCAACCCTTCTGGACCACGAGTCACCTCACAACTCGTGGTCTCTCTCCACGAGTCTCCTCACGGTTTGTTCTGTGACCTGGTGCGAAATTTCAGTTTTTCACCGTTTTGACTCCCAAATCTAATCCTTGGATCCTCGGGGTATAATAGCTCTGATACCAATTGTTAAATTAATCATCTCTAAGTTAAGATAAATATAGTGATAATTGTACTGTTTAATCGAGAAGGATCACTGAAACAAGTCAATTAAATTATTTCAAGGCATGAAAATTAACTTACGCAAAAAGTAAAGTGCACAAGAATTTATCGTGAAAAACATCCAGCTCAAAAGGTGAAAAATTCATGACCTATACTACTGTAGGATTTTCCCCAAACTTCACGAAACACAATGAGCCTAAAAAATATTCAAGATACAAAGTTGATCTTTGAAGGAAGTAAATTAATTCCTATATTCAACAATCTACCCAGACATTGAACAGTTTCCAGTTACCCCTAATAAGAATGATCAAACTTTATATCCTAAACAAGTTTATTATGGAAGCAGTAAATTACAACTCAATCAACTCCTAATACAAGATACTAGAACTTGAAAATATAGTTGAACCTATGATCTTGGGCATATTTATATGCCCAAGTGATACTCAAATGCGTCGTTTTGTCTTGTTTATCTAACGATGTTTGTACATTCTCATGTAAATTGTAGGAA
>JACEIK010001906.1:211340-233522 GCA_018107945.1 Datura stramonium
GAAGCGCGCCACACTTATGACGAGGAGGCTACGAGATGTTATTAGGAAAATTCCCCTTTTGTTCATGTTCTTTATCGTGCGTTAAAGTCCAATTCCAGAGGCGTCTTTCTAAATCGTGTCCTTTTCCTTTCAGTGAACAATGCCTCCTCGATGTGGAAATGGACGAAGAGCCAAAAATGCCAACAGTCCCGCTCCACCAGCTTCGGCAGTTCCTCAGGATGAATCCTTATCCACCGCCAAATTTAGGGAAGCCATTTAGTTTCTAGCTCAAACAGTCACCAATCAAGTGAACCAGCAGGTGGTTCCAGTTGCCACAAGTGGGTCTGCAACTGCTTCCCGAGTGCGGGATTTCACTCGGATGAACCCTCCAGACTTCCATGGAACAAAGGTGGGAGAGGACCCACAAGGCTTTGTAGATGAGGTCAGGAAGATTACCAGGATCATGGGTGTCAGCTCCTCCGATAGTGCTGACCTGGTTGCCTACTAGCTAAAAAGGGTAGCCTAGGTTTGGTACGAGCAGTGGAAGGAGGGGCGGTCAGTAGAAGCAGGACCGGTTGAGTGGGAGGAGTTTCATACAACTTTTCTAGATAGGTTTTTTCCCCGGAAATTGAGGGAGGATAAGATGGTTGAGTTTATGAACCTACAATAGGGCAACCGGAAAGTGGAGGAGTATGCTATGGAGTTTACTAGACTATCAAAGTATGCTCCAGAGATGGTGGCCGAGTCGAGGGCTCGTATGCTGAAGTTTGTAAATGGAGTGTCTAACCTGGTCCTCAAAGAGTGCAGGACAGCAATGCTAATCAAGGACATGGATCTTTCCAGCTTAATTGTGTATGCCCAGCAGATTGAGGCAGAGAAGCTGAAAGATATGGAACATAAGAACAAGAGGGAAAGAACAAGCCAGTCAGATTTTGGCCACCAGAGATCTGGCGGTAGTAGCCGCCCACAGCAGCAGCAGCAAAAGCAGAGGGCCCCAACACCTAGTTCAGCCAGCGCACCAACCTTCCGGTCCCCCCCATGATCGGAGGGGTGGGTCTTCTGGCACTCAGTCTCAGGCCCCCAGTATAGGAAACAAGTATCCAGCTTGTCCCAAGTGTGGTAGAAATCACCCAGGAGAATGCCTTCAGGGACGATAGGGTTGTTTCAGGTGTGGACATCTTGGACACATGCTTAGAGAGTACCCATCAGCAGGGCGAGGAAGATCACAATCCACTAAATCATCAGCTCCAGCAGGCTGGCCAGCTTAGCAGGCCAACCCATCAGGTACAGATGGCGGTCAACCCGAGAATTATTTTTATGCTCTCTCTTCTCGTCAGGATCAGGAAAGTTCACATGACGTAGTTACTGGTATGTTGCGTCTCTTTCATGAAGATGTATATGCCCTCCTAGATCCAGAAGCTACTATTTCGTTTATAACTCCTTATATAGCAGTTCAGTTTGACATCAGTCCAGAGATCCTATCAGAACCCTTCTCAGTTTCCACCCCAGTTAGCGAGTCAGTTAGAGCTAGTCAGGTGTATAGAAACTGCCCTGTCTCAATCTTGAATAAAATCATTCCAGCTGATCTTGTAGAGCTAGACATGGTCGACTTCGACCTTATTCTAGGAATGTATTGGCTACACTCCTGCTATGCCTCAGTTGACTGCAGGACTAGAGTTGTCAAGTTTCAGTTTTCGAATGAGCCCGTATTAGAATGGTCGGGCAGCAGTTCAACGCCTAAGGGTAGGTTTATTTCCTACCTTAAGGCCTAGAAACTCATTTCCAAAGGGTGTCTATATCATCTGGTCCGGGTCAAGGATTCCAACTCTAAGACCACAACCATTCAGCTAGTTCCAATTGTCAGCGAATTCTCAGACGTATTTCCTGAAGATCTTCCTGGAGTTCCCCCTGAACGGGAAATAGACTTCGAGATAGATCTCCTTCTAGATACTAAGCCCATCTCCATCCATCCTTACAGAATGGCTCCAGCTGAGCTTAAGGAGTTGAAGAAGCAGCTAAAAGATCTTCTTGATAAGGGTTTCATCAGACCCAACATCTCTCCCCGGGGTGCTCCAGTGCTATTCGTGCGTAAGAATGACGGCACCCTCAGAATGTGCATAGATTATCGTTAGCTGAACAAAGTTACAGTCAAGAACATATATCCTTTACCTAGAATTGATGACCTATTCGATCAGCTTCAGGGAGTCAATTGTTTTTCCAAGATTGACCTTAGGTCAGGATACCATAAGTTAAGGGTTAGAGAAAGTGATATATCGAAAACAACATTCAAAACTCGGTATGGTCACTATGAGTTTGTGATGATGTCCTTTGGGTTAACAAATTCTCCAGCGGCCTTTATGGGCCCAATGAATAGGGTTTTCAAGTCGTACCTAGATATGTTCGTCATCGTATTTATCGACGACATTCTAGTGTACCCCAAAAATGAGGAGCATGCCAATCACCTAAGTTTAGCATTGCAGACTCTCAGAGATCGGCAGTTATTCATCAAGTTCAGTAAATGTGAATTCTGGTTGAAGTCTGTGAACTTCTTGGGTCATGTGGTCTCAGGTGAAGGGATACAAGTAGATCCTCATAAAATAGCAGCAGTGAAGGATTGGCCAAGACCTACCTCTCCGATATGAATCAGGAGTTTTCTGGGCTTAGCGGGTTATTACCGACGGTTTGTAGAACGGTTCTCCTCCATAGCCTCTCCTCTGACCAAGTTATCTCAGAAGAAGGTGAAATTCCAGTGGTCAGATGAGTGTGAGAAGAGTTTCCAGGAGTTGAAGACTCGACTCACTACCGCTTCAGTGTAACCTTGCCAGAAGAAACAGATGTGTTGGTTGTATATTGTAACGCCTCCAGAGTTGGACTTGGTTGTGTTTTGATGCAGAGGGGTAAAGTGATAGCCTATGCCTCCAGACAACTCAAAGTTCACGAGAAGAATTATCCAACTCATGACTTGGAGTTGGCAGCGGTGGTATTCGCATTAAAAATATGGAGAAACTACTTGTACGAAGCTCACATGGACGTGTTCATAGATCACAAGAGTCTTCAGTACGTGTTTAGCCAGAAGGGCCTAAACCTCTGATAGAGAAGGTGGTTAGATCTCCTGAAAGATTATGACATGAGTGTGTTGTATCACCCGGGCAAGGACAATGTGGTAGCTGACGCCCTAAGAAGGCGATCTATGGGAAGTGTAGCTCACTTTGAGGGAGGAAAAAAGGAGTTAGCAAAGGATGTTCACAGACTAGCTCGATTAGAGGTGCAACTAGTAGACTCAACCGAAGGTGGAGCAGTAGTACAAAGCGGGTCAGTTTCATCTTTCATAGTTGAAGTTAAGTTTAGAAAAGATGAAGATCCAGTGCTACTTAAACTCAAAGAGGTAGTTCTCATAAAGAAGTTCAGTCTTTCTCCCAAGGGGGAGATGGAATGCTCCGTTATCAGGGAAGGTTGTGTGTGCCAGATATCGGTGAGTTGAGACAACAGATTTTGGCTGAGGCACATAGCTCAAGGTATTCTATTCACCTTGATGCCACTAAAATGTACCGCGACTTGAGGGACATTTAATGGTGGAATGGCATGAAAATAGACATTGCCGAATTCGTAGCTAAGTGCCCGAACTGCCAGCAGGTCAAGGTGGAACATCAATGGCCAGGGGTCATGACTCACGATATCAGTATACCCACGTGGAAGTGGAAAGAGGTAACTATGGACTTTATTACAGGTCTACCTCGGACTCATCGGCAACATGACTCTATCTGGTGGTAGTAGACCGGATGACTAAGTCAGCACATTTTCTCCCAATCAAAACCACAGATTCAGCTGAGGATTATGCTAAACTTTATATTGGGAGCTAGTTAGACTTTCAGAACTAGAAGTTGTCTATCCAGTTTTCCATGTATCACTTTTGAAAAAGTGTATCGGAGATCCAACCTCTGTAGTGCCATTGGATAATGTGGCAGTCAAGGATAGCCTCACCTATGAGGAGGTACCAGTTCAAATTCTAGACCGATAGGTTCGTAGATTGAGGAATAAGTAAATAGCTTCAGTCAAGGTTTTATGGAGGAATCAGCAAGCTGAAGGAGTTACGTGGGAGGCCGAAGCAGATATGAGGGCCAAATACCCAGACTTGTTCTCTACCGACTCTGTTGCAGTTTGATATGTGAATTTTGTTTTAAGACCTGAGTTGTTGAATTTAGTTCATGTATCTAAATTTTCTTTTTGACTTTGGTTGTGTTTATGGAAAGCAAAATTCAGTTCAGTTATATTCTCCAAATTGGATGTAGTCACTTCGGTCGTTTTGAAGTTGAATGAGCAGTATTTAAATGTTTTGATTGTTATTTTTCTGGTTGCTATGAGTTTTCTAACATTATAGGACGAATGTTTCTAAGGGGGAGATATTGTAATGTCCCAGAAGCTCAACATCAATATCCAGGACTTAATTCAGAAAATCTGGAAAACTGCAGAAAAGTTGCAAAACGACCGACCTGACGGGTCGTTAAGGAACCCAACGACTCGTCAGGTCAACCATGAGAAGGATGCCAAGATGATGAGTTAGTGTTCCCAACGGGACACTTCACGAGTCGTGGTCAGGTCCCACGACTCGTTAAGTCACTCGTTGTCAGGTTGGAATCCAGAAACTTGAGAAGTTGGCAGTGTACTAAACGGGTGGTCACCACAAGTCGTCGTTAGTGGGAAAGACTCGTTGAGTGACCCGTGACCAGCCTTGTATTAATTTCCCAGGGGGTGAGGTAGTGTGGTTAACGACTGGTGACCACGAGTCGTGTCCAGTGACCATAACTTGTTAAGTCACTCGTGGTCACCAACTGGAGTTTCCAGGCAGTGTACCTTAGGGGCATGACCACGAGTCGTTTGCAGACACCATGACTTGTTAGGTCACCCTTTAGGAGCACCTGGCAGTTTTTCCCAGCGAATTTCTGAGGACTATTTAGTAAATTTCTATTCTCCAAAGCATTAAACCACGTCGTTTAAGCACCAGTTTCAGATGTTTTAGTGGGGGTAATGGGTTCTTTTCCTCATTCCCCACTCAACTTCCTAGAACAGATCGCAAAGTTTCTCTCATAGTAGTTCAGAGCTTCAAACTAGGGCAGATCCTTCTTCTTCAATTCTCCAGCAATTCCTCCAGGCTTCTTCATCATGTATGTGGGGTTTTAGCAAGGGGATTGTTTTTCCCTTGTTCCCCCAAGATCCCCCTCAGTTTCTTCTAGAAATTCTAAGCCCTGAGTTTTTGAGTATGAGAAATCTTCATGTTTATTCTCATTAATTTCACTTAGAATGGTGTTCATACTTGTTTTTGATATAATCTTTATAAGTTCCTTATCAATTTGTCAGTATTATTACATAAGTGAATATGATCCCTAATCTTTGAGTAAAGGTTCTTGCTCATTAAATTTTCTTTAGTGAAGGAAGAATGCTTTGGGATGAATTCTTAGATTTTTTTTTGAGGTGTCAGTGGTGTCTCCCATTTTTCAGACTCAAATTCAGATTTAAGATATTTGGTCCATTAGGCGGTCATGACATTCAGTTATAGCTTTGACCATCCCCCAGGACCCCAGTTCACATATTAGTTGTTCTTAGATGGTTACGATGCTTCTCGATAAGAAGCTTTGACCGGTCTTGGAACCCAGTTTCAGAATATGGTCCGATAAGATTCTTAGGGTATATGCAGTTATTCGTCCCTGACTAGTCTTGGACCCCAATTTCGAGCTATCAGCCTAGTAATTCAGTTTAGGTTTTTCAGTGGGAGTAGAACTTAGCACCAAGCGGGCCAGGGTTCCAGCACACCTAGGATTCCCAGAACTACGTTGCC
Source organism: Datura stramonium (assembly GCA_018107945.1). Classification (NCBI taxonomy): domain Eukaryota; kingdom Viridiplantae; phylum Streptophyta; class Magnoliopsida; order Solanales; family Solanaceae; genus Datura; species Datura stramonium. The sequence goes on from JACEIK010001906.1 coordinate 217,153, forward strand.
AGTGTAGGTTTCTGTATTTCTTGGCCTGATTGGCCCTAGATATATTTTGTGATCACTCGTTTCATGCCTTTATACCCTGGCAAGGTATATTGGGTCCTACCGGTGGGGTTTATACATTGGACTCCACGTCTAGCTCACATGGTTAAATATCGGTTAAAGACTCTCCCACTAGTCATTCCAGTCCAGTATCAGAATAAGCACCTCAGTTCAATACAGTATCTCAGATTCAGTGATTCAGACTTAGGGCATGTCCATGATCATCAGATAGGGTCGTCTTGACCCTTCCAGATTTTATCAGTAGTTCAGCTCGGTATTTATTGGTCATGGCATGTCATTTCAGTTCAGTATTGATATTTAATACGTCTCTCCCACTTACTCAGTACATTCAAAGTACTGACGCATGCTTTTCATGCTGTATCGTTTTATGATACAGCTGCAGGTTCTCAAGTTCAACATAGATAGTTACTCCAGTTTCAGAGCGTTCCGCTTCAGTAGCTCAGAGTGTGAGTCCTCATTGTTCGAGGGCCTTGTTTATTTATTTCATTCAGTTATGGTTTTGTTTAAACATAGAGTTAGCTGGGAACCTATCCCAGCAACTCCTCAATAGTTGGCTTTCAGACAAGACTTGTCTTTCAGAATTGTGTTTAAGATTTATTATTTACTTCTCTACTCAAAGTCTTTACATTTTCATTAACTGCTAAAGCTATTATTTATAAGTTTCGATGTGCATGTTTACTCAGAATGCTAGTTTGTGATAGATCAGGGGTTGACTTGGGGTCACTCGTGGCTTCAAGTACCGTGTTACATCTAGGGTGTAGGCTCAGGGCATGACAATAACTTGTTCAATATTATCACCAGTTACCAAAATGTCTCCACATACACCAATACAATAATGATTCTAGATTTAGTCCTTTTTGTGAATAGAGAATGATCATATTGGCTTTTCTTAAACTCAAAGCTTATTAGAGCCTCAAGCTATTTAGTGTTCCACTATCTAGATGTTTGTTTAAGCACATACATGGATTTAGAGAGTCTATATACTTGCTTACACTCCCCCTAACTCTAAAATCCTTGTGAAAAATCCATATATATATCTCATTTTGTAGGCCACCTTGTAAGAATGCATTGTACACATCCATTTGATGAATGTACTACTACTTAGATGTTGCAATTGATAGAACTTTCCTTAGAGTCACCATCTTAATCACATGACTAAATGTTTCTTTGTAGTTAATTTCTTCACTCTGGTTGTATTCTTTGGCAACTAACCTTGCCTTAAACCTTTCAACCTCTCCTGAGGATTTATACTTAACCTTATACACTCACTTATAACCAATTGGTTTCTTACCTTATGGAAGAGGTGAAAGTGTCCATGTGTAGTTGGTTTCCAAGGCTTGAATTTTAGTTTGTATTGCTTCCACCCACCTTGGATCCTTCACTGCCTCTATGTAAGTAGTTGGTTCAACAATATTAGAAAAGTCAGATAAATATGCTCGATATATAGGAGAAATAGAATCATAGGAGATGTAATTTGCCAAAGCATATGGCACATTATCATGTACATTCAAGGAAATAAAATCGTTCATCAACTAGGTGGATGTTTTCCTCTTGTGGACCTTCTTTGAATAGGCTCACTAATTTCTTGAACTAGATAAGGATCTTGTCTACCAATGTCTATAGTGGTAGAAATAGGCTGAGCCATTTTCTCAGTACATTGAGGTGACTCAAAGCTGCTTGTATCAGGATTAACTTGAGTAGGGACTATCATTTGTGTTGAGGCAGTAGGTGGAGTCTCTTCAAATACTAGTACACCTTGGCTAATAACCTGAGGTTCATCTTCCAAACTGTTAGGTGTAGAAGTAAACAATGAGGTGAAAACTTACTCTTATATGACTGAAATGGAAAAATTTCTTCTGTGAAGATGACATCCCTATTAACAAAAAACTCCTTATTAGCCAAATCATACAGTACATAGCTTTTTTGAGTTTTTGAATAACCCATAAGAATTTCTTGTGTAGTTCTAGACATAAGTTTATTTGATTCCTAGACTGTTTTAGCAAAGCACAAACATTCTAAAACTCTCAATTGCAATAAAGATGGTTTTCTATTATAAAGTTTTTCATAAGGAAACATACCAGCAAGAAAAATTGAAAGAAGCCTATTTATCAAGTATACTGCAGCCTTTACACAATAACATCAAAATTGTAAAGGTAAATTAGCTTGATATCTTACTGCCTTAGTAATTTCCAAGATGTGTCTATGTTTTCTCTCTGCTATGCCATTTTGTTGAGGGGTATATACACATGATTTCTGGTGAATAATATCTTGATCTTTGAATAAGTCATAACATATAGAATTAATAAATTCAGTTCCATTATCAGTCCTAACTTGTTTTACATAGGTAGAAAATTATGTTTTTACATAGATTAGGAAGTGTTTAACAACAATGCATACATCAGATTTCAATCTTAATAAAAAATCCAAGTCATTCTATAGAAATCGTCAATAATAGTAAAAATAATTAATAACCATCAATAGAGACAACCTTGTAAGGTCCCCATAGATCCATGTGCACAAGATCAAAAGCATATGCTACTAGATGTGCTAAGAGGAAAATGGCTGCCTAGTTTGTCTAGCACAAGGACACACTATGCATTTGCTTAAAACATTTTCTACATGATTCTTATTTCCAGGAAACAATTTAACTAGAGTATTGAGTGGAACATGTCTTAGTCTCGTATGCCAAATATCAATACTATCATTAGTCTGTGCAGTAGCTAGAAGTTTACTGGCTGCTTGATAACCAATTTTTTAAGGTAGCTTTTGCCTCACTAAAAATATAGTTCTTCCTTCTCTCTACCAATCTCCTTCACTTTCCCGTTGTAGAGATCTTGAAACAGACAAAAGTCAGGAAAAAAGGTAGCTGAAAATTGTAACTATCTTATTGCTTTTGAAACTGAAAGTAGATTAAACTTGAACTAAGGTATGTGAAACACATTGTGTATGGTACTTCCTTGTGAATTATTACTAGTACCAGTGTGTGTAACATGTGAAATATTACCATTTGGTAAGTAGACCTTTTTTGGATTATCAGTCTCAACTATTGAATTTTGTTTAATAGTTCAATAGTTGAGGCCATATGATTAGTAGCCCTTGTGTCAATGATCCAATCCTGTGAATCATTGACCATCAATAAGGCACTACTGTTACCTAACATGCCAACTAAGTTGGCTGCCACTATGTTGGTCTGATTCTGATTTTGATTGAACATTTTGCAGATCTATTCATATTGTTCTGTGGTAAACCTGGGAGGTACTGCAAACTTTATATTTTCTTCTAAGTTTGAAGAATCACGTCCCTATTCTTGTTGAAATGAAATAGATGATCCCTCTGAACATATTGAGGGTTGGCATTGTGTCTGAGAATCTAAAGAAGGATTATTCCATACTTCTGCTATAGCATTATGTACACTAGGCCCTGTCCTTCTCTGCTTGTTTCTGTGATCATCAGCATACCTATTGTAGTCACAGCTTCTGATTTCTAACCACCTTTGTTCATTGAATCTTGGATGACCAGGTGGATAACCCATAAGTTTATAGCAGTCTCTCTTGTAATAGCCCTTCAGCTTACAATGATCACATGTTGCATTACGATTGTAGTTTGAATTGTAGCTTCTCTTTCCTTTTTGATTTCCATTTTAGAGTACATAGCTACTACATCCGATACACCTGAATACATTCTTAGCAGTTCCAATCCTCCAATAGTTTGAGCCACTATCCTTTGATTTTCATCACTCACAACCATGGAGTAAGCAAAATTCACCATAGGCAAAGGATTCATTAGCAAGATTTGACTTCTTTATTGAGCATATGACTCATTAAGCCTCATTAAGAACTGGTATAATTTCAACCTTTGCAAGTATGCCAAGAAATCTCTAGACTTATCATATCCACAGGCTGGTGATGGTACTACAGATTCAAACTCATCCCACAGGGCATTCAATCTAGAGTAATACATAGAAACAAATTGCATACCTTGAGTTATAGAAGCTATATCTTGATGCAGATTGAAGGTTCTTGAACCATTAATCTTGTGAAACCTTTCCTTCAAATCTTCCCATATATCCTTGGAAATTGAAGCATAAACCACACCTCTAATGAGATCACTTTCCACATAGCTCATTATCCATGAGAGAATTATTGCATTCACCCTATCCCACTGATTCCACAGGCAGTTGGAAAATCTTCTTTCTTCTAAGTACCATAGACAAAGACTAACTTATTTCTTCCTAGTAAGGTCATTCTCATTGCCTTAATCCATAAAACGTAATTTTCACTCCCCTTTAATTGAAACAAAATAATAGTCACTCCACTTACATCAGATGAACTCAGATGTAAAGGATGATTCAGATCCAGGGAGGTCTGGAAAGTTGGAATTCCTTGAGAAGCCTGTGAGCTGCCTTCTTCCACTCTATTCATGAGAGTATAATTAACATTTGTAGCCATTTTTTTAGATTGGTGATCAACTTCTTGACAGAAGTATAAGAACACAGACTTTAAGAGATTATAGTACGAAATTGAAGAATGAACAAGAATAAGAAGAATAGAGAAAAGGAGAGAAAGAACTTGAACTGTTCGTGATCAATTGACTTGACACAGCATGCCCAGCTCTGATACTATGAAAAGTAATGTAGATTCTTGATAAAGAATCTTACATAGATGAAGAAGAAGATGCAAAAATGAGAGAGTTATTGAGAAGAGAGAAAGAAGCTTGTATTTCTTATTCATTCAACATAATGATATAGTATATTGAGTAAGAATATATATAAAGAGCTTAATCTTGTAACTCACTACTTCAATAACTAACTAATCATGTAACTAACTATCTAATTAGTTGAGCCTAACAGTAGCTTACAGTAGCTACTTTACCTGTTTAAACAATTGCATTCCTTACTTCAACAGAATAGCAGAGTGGATGCAGCATCCATAAATTTATCTATATAGAAAAAGGTAAAAAATATTCCCAATTTATCGAATTTGTTCTATCATTATGCTTTGTTAATTTATTGGCTCTCTAAAGTCTTCGCCATTTTCTTTTAGATTAAAATTAATATTGTCGATTTTAAGAAGTTAAGAAGATTATTTCAACGATCAACTTCTGCAATAATGATATCTATGTTACCTGGTATTATTATAATATTAGTCAGTTTAATTATTTTAACTAATTGATAAACAATTCACAAATTGATAAAATTTGATGAGCGAGTTTTCCATCTTCAATGAATCAGTCAAAAATATATATCTTTAACTTATCAAATTTGTAGAGTTGTAAGAGTCCACTACCAGTCTGGGAACCTAGTCCTTAAAATGATATCAATAGTAACTAACACAAATAGAAACAGACACAAAATAACAAAGGAAACACATGATATTTATGTGGAAAAACTCCTTGCTCAAGAGACGAAAAACCACGACCTACCTTCTAAGATTTCAAAACCAACTTCACTAAACTGAGCAATGGTGATTACAGACTCTAGAACCACTTTGGATTAAACTCTTAATCCAACTCTCCTTGCAATAATTCTACTCCAAGGCTACTACACAATAACACTATTGCATACTCTCCAACTAGCTACTCTAGCTAGAACTTCACATCTAACTCTAGCTTTCTACTCAACTAGCTCTAGTTAAAAATCTCTCCAATGAACATAAGAGCAATTACAGAGAAGAAACCTACACAATCTTCATATTGAAGAATAGGTACATATTTCAGACTCAATATCAAGACTAAAACAAAAACCAAGAATAGAAGAATGCTCGAGATATTTGTGAATAGATTCCTAGTTGCTATTTTTGCTTATCCTTGTTTTTCACCGCCGCTGCTATGTAAAGAGAAAGAACAACAACCACTTTTCAATCTCCAAAAACCTAGGTTATGAAAGGTGTTACAAATGGATAAGTATGAGAGACCCAAAACCTAGGAGCAATCCTATTGGTTGAGTACAATAACGTTCTAACACACTGTGGCATCTTTGCTGCAGTACGACTACATTCCATCTAACAGCACAGAAATAGTGCGCTTTTACTGCTATAACTTTCATTTATAATCAGGTGCTTATGATTGTTACTAACCAGGTCCCTTCATGGTTTGTCTATTATCAAAACCATAGGTATAATAATTTTTTCCTTTTTGATGATGACAAACATATCAAGTAGTGTGTTCCAAATCTTTCTCCACACCCCCTCATTTTTAGAGCCCTTTACCAAATTTAATTACCAAATCCCTTTAAGAGTTCCCCCTTCACTGCTGTCACGCCCCGAGTCTATTCCCTGGATGAGACACGATACTTAGGATTACAAGTAACCCTAGGTCAACCCATGGGTGCGTTGGAACCCCGGTCCGCTCGATGCTAAGTCCTACTCCCACTGGATATTTCTAGACTGACTAATAGTCTAATAGCACTTAGGATTACAAGTAACCCCAAGTGAACCCATGGGTGCGCTGGTACCCTGGTCCGCTCAGTGCTAAATCCTACTCCAACAGGATATTTCTAGACTGACTAATAGGCTAATAGCTCAAAACCGGGGCCTTAGACTAAGTCAGGAATACCTATCTGAAAGCACCCTGAGAGTCTTATCAGACTGGATTTTATAACTGGGTTCTAAGACTGGTCAGAGCTGCTTATCTCGATGAGTCGTAACTTTCTAAAGAACAAAATGTCATCTAAGACTGGGTCCTAAGGTTAGTCAGAGATGCTTATCTAAAAGTGTCATGATAGCCTAAGAACTACTAAAATATGATACTGAGTCTAATTCTGATATCTGGGAGGCACTACTGACACCTCGAGAATTTTTGTACTAAAACTAATCAGCTGACATTTTTTACTAACACTGTGTATTCTAACATTCTGACTGAAATTGAACTAACATATATCTGACTGAGATTTTAGTAAAAACTAACAATATAGGAATCCCCAACACTGATAGAATCAAGCAATTTTGATAATTAATCACTTATGCAAGAATTTAGTTTTTCTGCATTCAAGAGCTAGGGCTAGAATTTACTTTACAGGGACGAGCATCAATATAGTCACAAATTGGTGGAAAAATATCTACAATTAACATAAAGAATATTCCACATGAATTAAACAAAGTCTGACAGAAAATTTCTTCACATTCGAAAGTTTCAAGGCTAGAACTGATAGAGAAGATAAAAAATAATTTTGGGGACACAAGGGAAGAACTATTACCTTATTGAATTCCCACATATCTGGCTAAGAATTCCTTGGAGAAGGAAGCTTGAATTGCTGCAATGGATGAGGAACCCTAGTCTTGCTTGAGAGCTCTTGAGAGCTCTTGAGAGAAAACTTATATTACTTTTCTGAAAATTTGAGTGGGAATTGGGGGGAAATTCATTTAGCCCCTATAAATCCCCTCAAAATAACCCCAAACGACGTAGTATAGGGTCTAGGAGGTTAGAAAATTACTGAAACAACCTTAAAAAGTTCGCAGAAAAAAGTTCCCTATCAGTCCTCATAAGACACTCCACGAGTCATGAGATCAGGAAAGACTCGTGGGGACCAATCGTTAAGTGCACTGGAAGTTTTTAAAAATTTCTTCAATCCTGCCAACTACTGACATCACAATTCGTTAGGTGACCCAATGACTCGTGGTTGCCTCCCGTCATCCTTACTGCCAAAAACCTCTGGGGTCACCACAAGCGACACCACGACTCGTGGTGTCCCAAACGAGTTGTGGTGAGGACCCGTTAAGTACACTGCCTGAACTTTTCCAACTTTTAGTCAACCCTTGACCGCGACTCACTTGACGGCTCATGATGTTCACCAAGACTCATGGTCACGTGGCTACTAAAATTTTTCCCAAATTAACAACCAAGTCCAGACCCTTCCCCACGAGTCACAGGACGACTCATTCTGTGATTTGATGCAGAAAATCCTGTTTTCTCCGTTTCAACTCCCGGGTATGGTCTTAGGAGTTTTGGGGCATTACAACCGTTCCCCCTATCACTAATATCTCATCCTCATCAATGCCCCGACATTCCCTATTCATATCCTCTATTCTTCCCCTTTTTGGCACCATTAAAAAGAACAAACAGTAAACCAAGTAGAGCACAATTTGCATAATGGTAACTCATGGCCACTGGGGAAATATTAACATGTATAAGCGAAAGATAATCTTAGAGAATGAGACAGTAGATAAGGATATAGATGAACTTTTTCATTCATTGATAAGGATTGCATTATAAGTACCAAAAGCAAAAGAATACAAAAACAAATAAGAACAGTCATAAGTCAATAGGAGCAAAAATGAGTGCAGGATAGAAGGAGCAAGGAAGAAGCATAGAGGTAGAAGGAAAGCTGAGGAGAAAAGCGAGCTCAAGGACCAGAAATATTCTGAAGCATAAATGACATACACTCATTTGCAGCTTCATGAGTATGCAAAAATTTCTAGGTCAGATCACCAACTTTGGCCTTTAGTTCTTCATTCTCTTGTCGGAGAGTACTTAGGGGACCTGGTTCCTCTGTCCGTGCTATGGAGGCCTGTTGTAAAGCATCCTTCAAGTTAGCAATTTCAGCTTCTTGATGGGCTAGCAATCCAGTTAACCTTTCCACTTCCCTGATAGAGTTTTCTTGAGAGACAATCAAATCAGATATGACTGATTGGGAGCCTACAACATCTCTTCTTTGAACACATTCACATTCTTCAAGAGTGGAAAGGGTGAACATTTGCTTCTCATTTCCAGTAATTTCCTTCTCGCAAGGGACTTTGAAATACTCAAAAACTTTGTTCAAGAGGAACCCATAAGCAAACCCATGTTTGTCATCCTTAACATGCATGACCTTGTGTATAGTCTCAATCATTATAGCTAGCAAGCTGATACCCTGGAAAGTGCTCGGTGCCTCTATGAGATAGAGATCTACGACCTCTGCAATTGTCCTTTTCTTAGTTCTAGGAAGCATCACCTTGTTAACAAATTCAAAAACTAGTTGATATTCTACTTTCAACTAGTTTTTGAAGAGTCTCTGTCCACTTAGGTTTTCTAACTTCTTAATCGGAGATATGAACTTACGGGAGGCACACTCATCTTTAACAGACTTTATCCCTTCAGTAGGGACCCCCAATATATTTCTAAGAATTATATCATCAAGGGTTAACTCCAGCCCTTTCACAACAATACTCAATTCTAGGCCTTTATTAGTAAAGACCATCTTATGGTAAAACTCTCTCACTTCTTTCTCGTGATGCTCAGGAATAGGAGGGGAAAGAAGATCACTCCATTCTTGGTAGACCATCATTTCTATCAAGTCATCGATTCCATGAAAATTTCTTACTTCAGGATGAATCACCCTTCCTCTCAGTACCTTTTGTAACTTCAACACTATCCACCTTTCCACTTTTATAAGAGATTTGGTGTCAATGGATGTACCAGGTCCCTCAATGGTCTGTCTTGTTGTCACAGAACTTGGTCTGGACTTGGAAGGGTCCACACTCTTTTCAGGAACATTCTTATTGATCAATTCCTTGGGTCTTCTTTTAGAACATCAAACAATCATCTTGATGGGGAACCGTTTGGGAAACCTGGTCCCTTTTCCAAAAGGGGGCTAAGACATTATCTTTTCTTTTTGTACCCAAATACGTAATGCGACATCCTCATTAGTTATTTCCTTTTCACCTTCATCTCCCTGTGGATCCAGAATATTTATTGGTCAAACTTCATCCTCAATATTGACTTTCTTTTTTAGCTTTATTCTACAAGTATTTTTCGCCTGGCTATCCTTCAGAGCATCCTCCATCAATCTCTTAGAACATTATTTGGTTCTTGAAGGATGAGTCTGGTCCCTTGATGGTGTTTCTTGCTATCTAGCAACAATCTTCTTGATTCTCCAAGCCGGAAGTTGGTTATCTTCACTATTGTCATTTGTGTTTCCAACCTCTCTTTGTAGATTCATACTTTTAGGGGTACCATCCCATTTAGGAGTGGGTGCCAAAATTAGAGATTCAGGTGCAGGAGAAGAGGGATGAGACACTATCCTCTCACTGTTTTGCACTCTCTCATCATTGAAAGCCATCTAAGTGAGACTTAGAACTATCAAATGGTCTCCATGAGCAAGAATGTTAGAAGTGGTCCCTCTTTTCTCTTGCAATTCTCCCTCAAATAGATAATCATAAGAAGTTTCCATTGCTTCTTTCTCTGTAGCAGCCCCTTCTTCAATGCAGGGAACAGATGAGGAACCTGGTTGAATAGGGGTTAAGACATTATCATGGAAGATGGTTTGGCCCTTCGTTCCCTCTAACAAATCAAATTGAGCGTCTTCAGTCATAGATTCCCGGGGAGTGGTTGGGTCAATTGAGATATCGGAGGAATCGAGAAAAGGAATTCTAATAGAGGATTCCTAGACATGAGAGGAGGAGGAGGTGGTAGTGTCCTTAAAGAAAGGATTTTCAAACTCGTGTAAATTTGAGGATGACTCAAGAATAGAAGTTGGAGAAGGAGTCGTCTGAGATAAAGGCATGGGAGAGTTTGGATAAGACATGATGTAAGAAGATGAAGTTATGGAAAGATAGGTTTTGAAAAATAAGGATTTTGAGAGGCTTAGATCTAAGAGAATTTCTATCAACAAGAGAGAGAAATGGAATTGAAATGGAAAGAAGGGGTATTTAAGAGAAGAGACACGATGTGTCAAGTGGGAAATAGGTGAAGCGACGGTTCAATTTAAAAGGAAGAAAAGTAATGGCACAGAAGGGTGGGGAAAAAATAGACTTATGTGACAATTCATAAATATTTTAAAAGAACTTTTGCAAGTAATACTTGTAATATTAACCTGTGAGGGGGACTTGGTCCCTCTTCTAAAGTTCAGAATCACATCTCTCCACACCTGTCCTATCTTTATTCCATCCTTTCCCTCGCCTATCATGCGTGTATACCAGTTATGATAATTGGTTGGAGGAAGAGGAAGACATTGTTATAGCTGTTGTGAGGTACTATCAAAACCTTTTCACTCATCTGACTAAAATATTTTTGAGTATATTCCTAATTTAGTAAATTCTGAGGATAATGTGATGCTCATGCAAGAACCAACCTTAGAAGAATTTTAAAATTTTGTCTTTATTACTGATCCTAACAGTGCTCCTGGCCCTGATGGCTTCACTGCCTGTTTTTATCAAAAGACCCGGGACATTATAGGCTTTGGTATGCTGGATATTGTTAACACTATTTTTAATGGTTCTAAACTCACCAAATACTTCACCTGTACTTGTCTGGTGCTTATCTCTAAATTTCAATCTCCCCAATCCTTTGTAGACTTTAGACCTATTAATTTAAGTAATGTGTCTCAAAAGATTACTTCTAAAGTTCTTAATGATAGGCTGACCAAGATTATTCCTAAAATCATATCTCTTAATCAAAGTAGTTTTATTAAAGGTAGAGATAATGGTGAAAATGTCCTCTCAGCAAAAGAAATTATTCATTATATAAGAAAACCTAACAAAGGTAACAATGTTTCTATTAAGTTCTATATGTATATGACATATGATAGACTTTCCTGAAATTTTCTTTGTAATACCATGAAGAAAATGGAATTTTCTGAGATGTGGATCAATATCATTAGAAATCTCTTATCTAATATGTGATACATTGTAAATATCAATGGAAAGAGAAATAGTTTCTTTAAGTCTAACATGGGAGTCAATTAGGGTGACCCAATCTCCCCATATATGTTTATCATTGCTTCTGAGGTGTTATCCAGGATATTGAATAGTCTTTATGAGAACCCAGATTTAATGGCTTCCAGATGAAAGGTGATGGCCATCATATCAACCACTCGGCTTATGCAAATGATTTAATTATCTTCTGCTCAAGTAATACCTATACCTTACATCTTATTAATAGCATGCTTAGAACCTATGAAAAGAATTCTGGTCAACTGATTGACAAAGAAAAAGGCTATTTCTTAATTGATGACAAAGTTTCTAATAAGAGAAGTTCCATTATTTCTAAATGCTTGAATCTGAATAGGAAAGATTTTCCTATCAACTACTTAGGCTGCCCTATTTTTATAGGTAGGAAAAAGATTGAATACTTTTTTGAAATTGTTAATAAGGTTAATCTGAAAGTTAGCTCTTGGAATAGCAATACTTTTTTTATAGGAGGTAAGATTATTTTGATTAAACATGTTTATCTATTATGCCTATCCATTTACTTTCACCACCCTCTTATCACTGTTGAATCAAATGGAGAGGATCATGGCTAACTTTCTTTTAGGGCAATATGTATGGTAATCATAAGCACCACTGGGCTTCTTGGGATAAGCTATGTTACCCTACTAAAGAGGGAAGAATTGGTAATAGGCCTCTTCATGAAATCTCCAATACTTTTGCTTCTAAACTTTAGTGGAAATTCAGAACAAAGGACTCTCTTTGGACAAAGTTTCCCAAGGCCAAATACAGTAGGAGAATCCATCCTATGGCCAGGAAAGATAACTATATCCAGTCGCATATAGAGAAGAATGATGAATATCAGCGGTAAGATTGACTATCTCATTCACCGAGGGATCAACTTAGATAATTCCAATTTCGAATGGGATAACTGGACATGTAAGGGGGATCATGCACAATATGGTAATGTTTCTACCTCTATTAACTTCCCTGTTAAGAATTTTATTATCAATGGTAACTAGAATGTCCCTAAACTGTTGCATAGTATGTCGTTGTTCATAGTTAGCATTATCCAGAGAGCTAAAATTCACTCTCCTGGTCTTGAAGATCAACCTTTTTGGTCTTATAACACATATGAGAGATTCTCTTGTAACTCTACTTAGAATACCATTAAAATTCAGAAAATCAAAATTGTTTTTAATAATATGACTTGGCATAGACATATTCCTCTAAACGATTCCTTTTTTTAGAGGTTGTTCAGGAACAAGATTGCAGTTGATATGAATGTTATCAAGTTGGTATCAATCAACATCCCATCCAGATATGTGTGCTTCTCAAACCATAGAGAAGAAAGTGAGGAGAATCTATTCCATGATAGTGACATTAGTTAGATCATCTAAACATACTTCTGCAACCTCTTTGGAGTCAATAACACCACTACTTCCATCAGACTGAAATTCATCAATTGGTGGATTAAAGACACTCATAAATTAGTAAATGAACTAGCTCTCCTAGCCCTTCCTCACACTATCATTTGGAAAATATGCGGAAAGCTAGGTGCAAAAGAAACTATGAAAAATCAGAATATGAAACCTCAGACCATCATTATCCACATTTACCAGCAGTTGAACATCATCCTACACAGACAATTCAAAATTATAAATTCTTTATTGGATTGGAACTAGGTCTATGAGATCATCATGGCAACAGAATCTCTACTAAAAATTAATATTGTGAAATGCAAACCCCCAAAACAAGACTTTGTCAAAATCAACTCAGCTGGTAGTTCCAAGGATATCTAGGACCAAGTGATGGAGGAGGAATAATAAGGAATGAGCATGGGAAAATGATAAAGGAATATTGTTGACACATATGGAAATGGATTCACCAAAAATGCAAAGGCAAAAGCTCTGTTAACAGGAATTGAGTGGTGCTGCAACAATAACATTAGAAAAGTAGAACTAGAAACCAACTCTGAGCTACTGATGAATTGGATTACTAGAAAAGTGAACCCACCATGGACCATTTGGGATACCATTCAACAAATCAAGATGGTAATAGAAAATTTTGATCAAGCTACAACTCATCACATTTATACAGAGGGTAACAAAGTTGTTGATAGACTTTTCAATTTTGGAGTTGAAAGCACTAGCACAATTTGGTTTGATAACACTCAACAATTACCTCCTGAGGCTAAAGGAGATGTCACGCCCCGAGTCCACACCCAGGACATAACACAGTACATGAAGCCATAAGAGACCCTAAGTCAACCCCTGGTCTATCATTCACTAGCATTCTGAGTAAACATGTATAGCGGAACTTTTAAATAAGATCAAGAAAACATTTATGAAAGAAAAGTCTAAAATCATAAAATTCAAAACACTTGAATAACATTGGAAAATCTAAAAAAAATCATGTATGTCTGAAAGCCATCTAACTGAGTAGTTACTGGGACACGCCCCCAGCTAACTCTAAGTCTAACCGAAACTAAATAATGGCTGAAAGAAAGAAATAATTCCCTCGAATAATGAGGAATCACGCCACACCTCAACTATTGGACGGAGAATATGAACTGCGACGTCTAGCGGTGTTGAGTCTAAGAACCTGCAGCTTTATCATAAAATGATACAACATAAAAGTATGCATCAGTACTTTGAATGTACTGAGTAAGTGAGAGAACCATGAATAGCATGATAGAACTGGTAACTGAAATAATACGACATGATATGACCAACTGAAATGCTGAAAACTGATACAACTAATAATAAACTGAAATGGTCAAAAGTGACCTTGACTGATGGTCATAAACATGTCCTATGTATGAAATACTGAGTCTAAAATACTACACTAAACTGGTCTGGATTAAGGAACCTGATAGTAAAATGTACCTAATAGTGGGAGAGGCTATAACCGACATATAACCACGTGAGCTACACGTGGAGTTCGATGTATACACCCCACCTGTAGGACCCAATATACCTTGCTAGAGTATAAAGGCATGGACTGTGAGAATCACTGTCAAAGGGGGGGCCATGAGGCCAAGTAAATATATAACCTACAGTGGCAACATTGTCCTGGAACCTAGGTGCACTGGAACCCCGGCCCTTTCGGTGCTAAGTCCTACTCCCACTGGATAATTCTATTACTACTACTACTACTGACAAGCGGATAGCTTGATACTGGGGTCCAAGACTATACTAACCTAGGGATATTGTCAGAGAGTTCCCTGAGCGTCTAATAGGACTAGATTTGGAAATTGAGTTCTAAGAGTGGTTAGAGCTGCTTATTTGGAAGCGTGGTAACCGTCTAGAGAACAAACTGATAATTGAACTAGCGTTCGAGGGATGGTCAGAGCTATAACTTAAATGTCATGACCGCCTAATGGACCAAATAACTAAAATCTGAGTCCGAGTCTGATAATTGAGAGGCACCACTTACACCTCGGGAAAAGACTATAGTCAAACTGATCAGCTGATATTACTGACTAACACTAAACATTCTAATACTGTGACTGAAATAGAACTGACATTCCTGAGTAAATAAATTTTTAAATGAGACTGAGTTTCTGATACATACAAATACTATAGGAATTTCCTAACTTTGAAGGATTTTAGAGCATGACTCAATAATCCAACAACCACACAGGATTCTAGTTTCTACTCCAAAGTTAGGCTAAAAATCTTACTTCACTCGAATAGGAATTATTTTAGTCACAAACTGGTGGAAATTAACTATAATGAACATAAATTTGAATTCCACAAGAATTAATCAAGAACCATAACAATATGCACGTAGAAAATCTAAATAAGGCTGGTGAGTACGGAATGAAGTAGAGTACTGAGAAGGGATCTAATACCTCATTCTAGGTCTGAACTAGATGGGAACAAGTAAGGGTATCTGGCGATCATGTCTGCTTCTACTTCCCATGGGCTCTCTCAACTTGCTGATTTCTCCAAAGCACCTTGACTGAAGCTATCTCCTTATTCCTCATCTTGTGAACCTGATGGTCAAGGATCTGGACTGGTACCTCATCATACAATGAAAGACAAGTCTGAAATCATAAAATTCAAAACACTTGAATAACACTAGAAAATATGAAAAAAATCATGTCTGTCTGAAAGCCATCTAACTTAGTAGTTGTTGGGACAAGCCCCCAGCTAACTCTAAGTCTAACCGAAACTAAATAATGACTGAAAGAA
This sequence comes from Datura stramonium, assembly GCA_018107945.1. Lineage (NCBI taxonomy): Eukaryota > Viridiplantae > Streptophyta > Magnoliopsida > Solanales > Solanaceae > Datura > Datura stramonium. The sequence continues at coordinate 233,027 of JACEIK010001906.1, forward strand.
ATAAATAATGCCCTTGGATTATGAGGACTCACACCTCAACTGTTAGGCGAAGAATCTGAACTGCGGCGTCTAGCAGTGCTGAGTTCTAGAACTTGTAGCTGTATCATGAAATGATACAGCATAAAAGTATGGGTCAGTACTTTGAATGTACTGAGTAAGTGAGAGAACCATGAATAGCATGATAGAACTGGTAACTGAACTGATATGACCAACTAAAATGCTAAAAACTGATACAACTAATAATAAACTAAAATGGTCAAAAGTGACACTGACTGATGGTCATAAACATGTCCTAAGTCTGAAATACTGAGTCTGAATATTGCACTAAACTTATCTGGACTGAGGAATCTGATAATAAATTGTACTGAATAATGGGAGAGGTTATAACCGACATATAACCACGTGAGCTAGACATGAAGTCCGATGTATACACCCCACTGGTAAGACCCAATATACCTTTCCAGGGTATAAAGGCATGGACTATGAGAATTACTAT
>JACEIK010001907.1:0-188676 GCA_018107945.1 Datura stramonium
GGGGCTTGGTCCTCCTCTCGACATTTCTCTATCAGTTTGGAAGACTCTATTTTTATGTCGTCAACCAAACTCAAGGTAGAAAAATGCTTCGAGTGAGGTCTAATGCACCTTGATTCTGAAACTGCGATGTAATTGACCTCTTTACTTGTATACCTCTTCTCCGCATCTACATATATCACTCCAGTAGTGTCAAATGGGGTATACTCTATCTCTTCTCCCCTAAACGAATTTCCTACAAGTACGAGCTCATCATGGGGACACTCAAGAGGTTCTAAATGTCGGGCTTCATCTGAAAATTCACCCTTGTCTTCCTCTTGTAATTGTGTCAAATGGGGTATACTCTATCTTCTCCCCTAAACGAATTTCCTACAAGTACGAGCTCATCATGGGGACACTTTAAGTGTTCTAAATGCCTGGCTTCATCTCGAAAATTCACCCTTGTCTTCCTCTTGTAATTCCTCTTGAATATCGCCAAAAACTATCACTCCGCAATTGATCACAAGCCACTCTCAAGAATCATCTCCGTGAATTTAAATTTCATCCTTTTGTAGAGCCTCCATTCTCCTCTTCCCCGAACCCTTATCAATGCTGCCATTGCCTCCCCTTCATTGCTTCGATTGCCTGCGGAGTTGTTTCGCATGTCTTCTATTCGATCTTGGCGTCCCAAGTCCTCATTTTCAACTCGCCTATATTCATCAAAAATGTATGATCATAGTAGGGGCTCTAGGAAGGGGAATATGCATTCTGACAGCCTATCCCAATGGTCTTCTTGACCACCACATATGCTGCATGTTACAAATGTTGCCACCTGGTGTCCTCCGAAATTCGTAAAAGGTTCAATATATGAGTATTCACCATTTAAACCATTTGTGTTCCACGATGTCATGTCAAGAAGGTATCCGAAAAAAGATTTAAAAAGAAAATTAAAGCAGACTACGTTGTCAAATTTCACTTATATAGAATTCGTTAACTAACACTTTAAGAAATTTTACCACTGCGCCTCCCCATAACGCGCCAAAAACTTGTTCTACTGCTCGATGATTACACGCAAGTGCACGTGGTCGAACAAGTAGTAAGTGGCTCAAGTAAGCTACATCGATCCCACAGGACCGGACTACAGGCAAAATCACCTCAAGTGTCAATTTACCGTAACTCTAAAATGCGTACAACAATGTGTAAAGAAAAGTTTTTATATTTTTTGTGATCTAATTTTATACTAAGGCTTAAAATAAATATACAAGTGAGTCTCGAACTATGAATGTGAGCATGCCGAGGTTAAAACTAACATGTAAAGAAATTAATTATCAGAGCATATAACACTGCTTATCTTTTCTCCCAAGGTCTAACTTATGCCTATGGATTAAAATTTTCGTATTTAACCCAACTTAAGAATCATGAACCTTCCACCTACATTTCAGTGATAAGAAGAAATTCATGTTCTAACAATACAAAACCGATTCCACACTTGACACTAATATGACTGCATATTTCTATCGTGAAGGTAAATCAATTTCAATTTTCCCAAAAACCAAGAAAAGATCATATCCTATTGACTATTAAATCTCTTCAGCTTTTTCGTGCTCTCTCGAGTGAAACCTGACTTTTTAGATATACATTAACATTTTCTAGATATCAATGCAAAGTAAGCAACAAGAATTAATAGAACAACCATGGAAGAACAAGAGATGAAAAAACCAAATGTCAACAATTACATTTCAATGTTGTTCCTAACCTCGAACTAAAGAAGTGTAATTAGCTACTCATTTGTGGATTTAAACATCGTTAAACGAAAGTGTAATTCATACAAACAATTGAAAGAAAGAAGAAAGGGATAGAGTAAAACCCTAAGAATTTCATCCTCTCAACCGCCCGTAACCCACGTTCTTTCTCCACCAAGTCGAATAATTAAAAATGAACCTAAGTGTTCTATTTATACGGGTGAGAATTTTTCCCTACAAGCAACGTGTCACGAGTGCATCGCTTGAGCACCGCTCCGTGACACGATTCAAATGCGGGAGGCTCTCTCGACTTGGGCCGCCTGTAATTGTCCCCAACGTGGGCACGCATGCAACGCGGAGCATGCCCACGCGCTACTTGCAACGCCAAGACCTTCAATCGAATGTCAAGATCCAGGTAATTAAGTCCAACGTGCCACCGCACGATCGTGGACCCTCTCGAATTCCTGCAATTAAATCTCCCGATTGCAATGCAACTGCGATGGCAAATGGGTGTCACTGGCCCCATCAAGCAGCCTCTTGGCTTCGCTTCTCTTGGCCACTTCCTTGCTCGCTCCCGAGTCCAACTCTGACATTCCTCCCACATGCATCTTAGCTCCATAAAAAGTACATTTTTCCTGAAAAATAATGCTAATCATGTTGGTTAGTATAAATTCACACTTTCCTACAATTTACATGAGAAAGTACAAACATTGTTGGATAAACAAGGCAAAAACGATGCATTTGAGTATCACTTGGGCATATAAATATGCCCCCCGCATCACTACCGGTGGGCGCCACTACCGCTTATGCCACCGGTGGTCATAATCCGATTGTCCAGCCCTAGCCCGCTTATTCTCCCACTCCATGTCTTTCAACTTTTCGCATCAATCTCGGGCTGGGATGAATGATGAGGCCGGAGAGGTCACTGCCTTTTATGAGCACGCAATCCCCGCACTTCTTTAGGACCAAAGTTTGATACTCCATTGACAAACTTAAGTATGTGAGCCCTGGCTCGTCATCTCCCTGAGTATCTTGACAACCATGTAACCCATATTCTCCGCCGCCCCGTTGCCCCTGCCACCATGAACTCGCAATAGCCTCCCTAACCCTGAGAAGAACCTGCCTAAGAACACTGTGGTGAACTCTTCCCACTCCATCTGGGCCCCGCTCCTATCGGTTCTTTCCGCCGATCGTACCGTATTTGGGCTACCCCTTTCACCTGGTAGGCAGCCAGGTCAACAATCTCAATGAATTCAATACCCGGTGAATCTCGTATGATCTTTCGTAATCTCATACATGAACTCCCGTGGTTCCTCTCCCACCTTGGATCCATAAAAGGCCGAAGGTTTTATCGTGAAGTCCTAACTCCTGTAAATGCTACACTCATTTGAGTTTACCTGAACCACCTCGCCGGTTCACTTGGTTTGTTACTACCTCGAGCCGTGAGTTTCGATTGTTTCTCCAATATCGGGCCGAGACACTTGATTGCCCCGAGGTTGGTCGGGTTTCAGGAAGGCCGTTAGGGCCATGCTAGACCTTCTTTCGTTTCCACGTCTTAGAGGCATGCTTTCACTGAAATGAAATAGAGAACGAGTTAGAAACATTTCGGAATTGAACTTCAACGCACGATAAGGAGAATGAAAAAAGGAGTTTCTCACAATCCTCGTAGCCCCCCTCCAAGCATGGCGTATTTCACACACATGAAAAGGACTCTTACTTAACCCTATTATACATATCCTTAGGATGCTCCAAACCTAGTATTCGATAATGTTTGTCACGAACCGGAAGCCTATACCCCGGACGAGATACGGTACTTGCAGTCAAAAGTAACCCCAATCCAACACATGGTCTATCATAACACTGCACTGAAAGTAAACATATGTGTGCTTTAAATAATAAACTCAAAAAAGCTAATCCGATAAAATTACAACTGAAAACAATAACATGTCTGTTCAATATCTCAAAACTAAATTACTAATGATAATTATAATCTTACAATTAATTAACTAAACAAAACTAAAAAAAATAAAAAAAATAAAAAAAATAAAATATTGTCCTTGAAATTTGAGGACTCACCACCGCGTCGCCGATATCACCAAAAGGAATCTACTAACGGTGCTAAGGCTAAGAACCTACGCCTATCATGATAATGACATGAAGATAATAAGGTATCTGTCACATTTAGCTGTACCAGCAAGTGAGAGAGAATATAAACATGAAGAACTAGTAACTCGAGTTGTAATGACATGTAATGACCAACTAAAATATAACTTGAGATGGTCACAATAACGTGGATCGATGGTCATAGACACGCTCCAATCAGATACTCGGGATGGTTAATCAGAGGAAATGAGTAAATCCGAAACTGCATCGAGCCGAAGCAACCGAAACCGTACCGACCAATGGGAGATTCTATAATGTACATACAACCACATGAGCTAAACATGGAGTCCATACCCCATCGTAAGAGGGACCTGGCTGACATCTTCAGCATCTGCAGGTAAAGGCATGAGCTGGGTGGATCACATAAGGTATGCGGCAAGATTTTGAATGTGCAACAGTAAGTGAGAGAGAATATAAACATGAAGAACTACAACTGAAGCAGAAGGAGATATAATGACCAACTAAAATATAACTCTAGATGGTCAATCATTACCTCTAACTGATGGTCATAGACACTCCGACCCGAGATACCGATTTGGGCTAACCGTGGTGAAATGAGTAAATCTCAAACCGTACCGAGCCAGCTAAACCGAACTGCATCGACTAATGGGAGATTCTCTATAATGTACATACAACTACGTGAGCAAAACATGGAGTCCGATGTTTACACCCCACGCAGGACCCAATATACCTTCCTGGGTGTAAAGGCATGAGCCGGGTGATCACAACTCGGGGGCCATAGGCCAATAAAATAACCTGCTGCCAATGTAGTTCGGGAACTCCGACGCGCCGGGAACCCCGATTCGCTCAATGCTAAGTCCTACTATAACCGGATAGTCTTAAAGGATGACTACTAAGCTTACAGCTGAAATCATCCACACATTAAGTCGTGAATACTTTCTCTCGAGTACTCTTGAGAGTCTTATCGACAACCGATGTTCTAAGACCGGGCGAGAGCCGCTATCTCGAAGCAAGCCGTAACTGCCTAAAGAAAAAACTGGAACTAAAGATGGTGGGATCTTGTAATGTGCCCAGCCGCTTATATAGAAGCATCATAACCATCTAAAGAACTAACTAAAAAATCCGATAAATGATATATGAGTCTAATAATTGGTAACCAGGAGGCACCACCGACACCTCAAGAAAACTATACCAAACCATCAATCGACATTTCAAAATAATGAACATGCTAACATTCTTATCAAACTGGACTAGCATGCAACCGACTAGGATTTGAATTTAATATTAATAATATGGAATCCACACTCGATAGAATGGAGCAAACTCCGAATAACTACTTCCATTATGCAAGACTCTAATTTACTACATTCGTAAGCTGTACAAATCATTTTACAAGAAACTAGCTGACATGATTTCTAAGAATTGAGAAAATACAACAGCTAATAACATGAATAATATTCCACTGTAAATTTATCAAATTTTATCCAAACTTTCTAAACTTTTTGAAAACCTTCTAGGCTATAAACAGAGCAGAAGATTATATAAGGGATGGGGACACATGTGAAGAAAAATTCCCTTGTTGAATTCCTATACCGTGATGAAATCCCGTAGAAAATCCCTTGAGAATCTTATAAGAAAAGTTGATTTCCTAGCTTCTCGTGACCGAGTTTTCGAGAAAATTCTATGATCTCGACTTCTCGAGGGAATGAGAGGAATTAAGTATTTCATCGATTAACCCTCTAATTCCGTGAATATAACCTAAAACGACATACTTTAGGGATTAAAAATGGGAAAAGTACTAAAATATCCAGTGGGGAAAAATCTGAAAAATTGCCAACAGGATTGACTAGCTATTCAACAAGCCGTTGGTTGAGACCACTACCAGTTGGGACCCGCCGTTGGTCCCGGGGCTCCGATTGCCATTTGGCTGGAATTGGCACGGTGAGGGACCATAACTCGCCGATGAACCAACGGGTCGTTGGTACCTTCGTGACCACCGGCAAAAAATTGTACAAAACACCGAACCTCTCTCAAACGGTGACACACAATGACTCATTGGTTGGGACAACAAGTCATTGTCACCTTTCATTCTCGTCCACCGAAATCCTAAAGGATTCTCGAAGTTTGACACTGTGGGGTGGTGACAATGACTCATTTTGTGATAAAATGGGTCGTTGTTGCCACTCGTTGTTATTGAAAGGGATACTTGGGAGCCCAACTAACGACACAAATCATGAGTCATTTGTATCACACGAGGACTCGTGGGTTCCTGGAAAAGGGATCACTGTTCTTAATCGGGGATGCAACGAGCGATAGGACAACTCTTTGCTTCTCACCACAGGGTTGTTCCATTCCCCGTTGGTTCGAAAGACCAAGGCAAGGGCCGACCACGAATTAAGAAAATGGGCTCAGACTCACCACACTCATTTTCTGGCCATTTCGAGGCAAAAAAAGTTTCGTTTCTTCTTCTAGTTTTTTTCTTGCAAGGTCTCAGAAGCTTCGTCTAGGAAAGTTTTGGGGTATTGCTACCAATGTACAGTTGCTCGTATCAATGTAAAGGAACTATCTTATGGGCAAGATATATATGTAGTTTCGCATGTTACAAGATTGTATAAAAATGAGAACCTATCTCGCTTCTACTCAATACATTAAATTGGTCAGATTATTTATAGGACACGCTCCAGGAGGCTACCAGTTATTATGTTTCCAAACCTCCCGATGGTCCTTCATCTACCGAAGCCGATATGTTTTTATATAATTTGGAAAACTTTACGTGATATGTGCATATTTGTTAGCTTTACATGGTATATGTGCTCACTTGCATTTATGTGTTACGAAAGAGACCTATTCCAACCACAAATTTAGCATATGTTGCCACAATGCTATATATATTAAACAGTCAAGATAAGCTCTACGCCTCCATTCATGATTATGATTGAGATATTTCTATTTTACCCCGATGGTATACCGGGTGGAGATATTATTATTTCTTTACCCCCGGTATGATACACCGATGGAGATATTTTTATTTTACCCCGCATGATACCTCGGCCGGAGATATTTTTATTTTACCCCTGCTGGTACACGGCCGAGGCCTTTTACATTAATTTTATGATCGGCCGGTCAGTAGCTGGGCTATAGCTTTTCTTGTGCACTACATGGTTGCATTTGCACTTCGGTGTTGAGTTATTGTCGTGCTTCGCTTCCAAGATTCTAGGTTATTACTTATTCCTTATTTCTCGCCCGGCCATCTGCTTATCTTAGCCTTATATACCAAGACCTTTCATTTGTACTAAAGTCCCTTTGCCTAGGACTCGTGGTTCATACGCAGTGCGTGTAGAGATCGGGATTGCCAGCTGCGTAGAGCTGCCATGAGATCAATGGATGTGTTGGTATGCTCGTTCTTCCTGTAGCTAGCTTATTTATTTCAAACTTTGAGTTTTGAGTTATCGCGGCGTGGGTAGGTCAGCCTTGTTTCGACACCGCCTTAGTTTACTCATTAGGGGCTTTGTGGACTTAGTATGTATAATATTATTCATTTGTTGCCTTAATTTTGATTTCCATTGCTTGGTTTATATAGTCAAGGCCTTATCAACGTTTTAATTATATATTTATGATAGATCGGGTGACCTTACAAATCTAGATGTTTACTCCACTTGACGGTGATAGGTGGCTTGGAAGGCCTAGGTGTTATAGTTACATATGCTATATAGTTGGCTTCTAGGTTAGTCACGTATCGGGAGCCGGTCACTCCCCTCTCCCAATTCTTGGGGCGTGACATTCTCGGTGTGGGCTCTGCCCGGCGGCTTCGAGGATATTCGCCCAACAAATCAATGGAAAAGCTCCCCTCCTTCTTTAAGTTCTCAAAGGCCTAATCGTGAACTCCTAGTCGACTCTCTCTTATCAGAGATGGAGGATATTAGCTATGGCCTTTGCCAACTCGCAAAGAAACTTTTCTTAGTCGTAAAGCAACTATCAAATCCTTTAGCCTTTCATTCACTCATGCCTCCATGTCATCAATCAGAGCATGGAGGCTTTCATGATGCCAACGCTAAATTCTAATGGCGACACAAGATTTCCCAACCGCTTCGGGCAAACAACTTCATTTGCTTCCCGTTCTGCCTACCTTTCTTTAACCAAATTTCACAAAGTTTGATAGCGTGAATGCATATTGTGAAGTCTATGAGCACACATGATGTATCAAGGATTCTACAATCTTATGCCGCTAATGCTACACCTAATGTGTTGGTGGGATGTGGGGAGTGGAGTTGCAAATAGGTTAGCTCTTTCCCCTCGTAGCTGCGCCTATGTCTATATTATCCCTGTACTCACTCAAGCTTTTTGCCCACTAGGGCCAAAAACCGGCACTAATTTGTGAAGTCGCAAGTCATGCATCGTTCATCTTTGAACTTTTCAAGATAACGCTTCTGTTTGTTGTTGTTTCAACATCTATCCTTGAAAATATTAGGACATAAGCCTCTTTGCACAACCTGGTCACAAAACGCGAGAATGATAGTGATGTGGAGAAATTTATCTTCCTGACCGCATCCCATCTCGCTTCTTTCCTTTTCAGACCCGAGCTAGGTCTGCCGAGAAATGGGACTTAGAACCATGAATTGCTCCAAGTCAACCCATAGAATGAACATAGAAACTAAAGAGAATATATTAATGCGGAAAATGATAACTTAAACATGAATAAGCGAAACCAAAATAGCATAAATACAAACCCAAGTGATAATATCACAATACTAAACTTTTTAAGTTGAACATACTAGTCTATATTTGGAAAGCCTCTACTAGCCGATGAGATGTTTGGACAAGCCCCCATCTATCTCCAAGTCTGGAAACAAACTCGACATCACAAAAATTTTAATGATAAATGCCCTCAACAACAAGGCGACTCATCCTGTAGGGCCGAATCGAGCCGATAAGGAAAGAGAGAGCCGGTCTACGGTGACCGAATTGGATCACTTTAACCTATATCATGAAATGGCATAACATAGAGTATGCGGTCGCACTTTAGAATATACTGAGTATGTAAGGTAATTAAAACATGCTTAGTAAATGTTAAATCGTAATCTCGCAAGATATAAATAGAAATCATTATATCATAAGAGTAAGGACTCGTATGCCGAAACCGTATTTGGAGACATACATAGTCATGTTCACTACCATAACCGAACATAGTGAACTAAGATTTAGAAATAGAAATTATATGACTTGTCATAGCTAAAATTATAAGTAAAACCTCAAAAACTGATCATTGGGTAAAATCTACCGTAAACATAATATCATGTCTCAATATGAGTAATCAAATCATGAGAAAACAATGGGAGACTCGTCATAATCGACACCATCACGACAGAGTTTACGTGATCATCCCAACCATCAAACTCAAGTGGGCACAGCCATCCAAAACCTTGCTAGGGCTAAGGACACCATGATATATCGAGACAAGATGAGGCCCTTGGGAGCAAAGGGGAAAACTTTCGAGAGGTCCCAAAAGATATGTATATATATATTTACATTGGCATCGCAGTTCTGAGACCAGGAACTCAAACCCCAAGCCTACTCGGTGCTAGACACTACTCCCGTAAAACATGCATAGTGATCCTATCATTTTTCAATGAAGCCGAAACCATAATTACACGCATAGTCCGAAATTCGAATACGGGGAGTCTGAACAAAACACATCATAAGTTGCATTAGGAGTCTTGACTCCAAAACGTATGACAAGCTAACCTTAGCCTTGGACTAAATCAAGTCAAAATGTATGATAAGTTGAACTTATTAGCCTTGACTAAATCATGAAAACATACTTAAATTGTGTGGGCTTGCCCAAATCATAAATCATGCAAACTTGAAATAGGCTTCATAAATCAAAATCATGGATTCACATTGAAAATTTATAACAATCATTCATGCTAGATATCTCATCATATTGAAATCATGAATCATAAGATTGAATTTTCATAAAACATTCATAATAGGACATAATTTATAATAACTTAAAATCATGAATGTATAATAAATTGTTTATTAAGATCTATCCATTTAACTTAAAACATGCTTTTGGACATGAGAGAGCCAAACCATAACCATATCATAGAGAATTTCATAAAATTGTGTTAAAAGCCTATAAAATCATATACTTGAATTAGAACTTCAATTCATAAACTTGAGGAGAAATTTGCCATTAGAGAAAGAAACCTTCATTCATAGCCCTAAATACCTAGGTAAAATTATTTTCTAACTATCCTTGAAAGTCCAAGAGAATTGGGGAAGAATTGAGAGAATTCTAGCATGATCCTCAAGAAGAAACTCAAAACTTTAAATGAGTCGGGCCTAATGTGTTACACCCCAAATTCTTGGATGTTTAGATGGCATACTCGCATGCCGGTTAAGAGTTTTTGAATGCCATACATAAGCCGGTGAAGGGCCCTAGAAAGATCGGGATAAGCGACACGCCAAAAACCATCGCAAGAGGAGGCTAGCGCACCTCCTCCATGTGGGGCGACGCAGTGTCACCGAGGCTCACCTTCGCGATGGCCGAGTGTCACTGAAGCTCACCGCGATGGCCAACGTGCCACCTGAGGTGAGGTGCAACCCAAAGTATAAAAGCACCAACTTCGATTTTAATCATTTTAATTTCACGATTTCCATAGAATACATGTGAGAGAACACAACTAAGAATAGAGGGAACAAAGGTTTATTTAAAATTTCCTTTTGAATTACTAATATACGCTGGCCCAACTCAAATTAATCCTAGATACGGAGTATAAAGATGCAGAGCGTTCTTAATGACTTAGCTTCATGCAATCTTTGGCCGCAACCATCGTGCTACCGAGCTAAGGTAAGTGGAATTGCTCCAAATTAGTGTCAATGTACTCCTAGCCTTAAAGTGAGTATTTCTCCCTTCGGACTTTTTGAGAACAAGTAAGTTTCTCTGATCGTTGTTCGATAAGCCAAATTGGGCTATATATATATATTAAAAGTGATGCTTTTTCTAGGATATTGTTGAATTTGGTTATAATGGCTATGAATGTGAATACCGTTGGAAGAAATAGATGAATATTGGTCGAGTTACGCCAAGCAGCTGTAAAAGCCGACAACCGAGGTACGTAGCGCTTCTTCGCAAGCTAGTAGTTTCCCGGTATAGTAACATAGCCTGCGCGTAGAATGTTCAAGTTGCATACATATGCTTGGGGTAAAAATTTTAGTACGATGTTTGAAGCATCATGTAATATATAAATGAAACTTACTAGCACGAGGTAAATTCAAGTAGAAAGTGACAAAACTGTACAACATGTCTAAGATGTGATTTAGTAAAGTATGTTAGATATTATCGTGTTCGGCCAAACTTAATAAAGCAATATAAGTTCCTCTAAAAGTATTTTAAATAGAATGGTAGCCTAAAATGAAGTTTAGAAAGCATGTTAGAAATAGTAAATCATGCTACTATGAAAAAACCTCGCTATACAACATGCATTCTCGCGTAAAAATTATATCTCGGTTCGCATTAGACTCAAAGACAGGATGACAAAAGATTGTATATATACCATTATCGCCCGCATGTATTAAATACATACATATCACTATCATTAGCGCATATAGTATATACATACACATTATTGTCACAGTTTAAGCATGTGGTATACGTGAAGCTAGTATTACTAGTTTGAGACCCGACTGTATTTATTTTGGGGTTGGATTACCTACCATTGATTACCTCCCTAGGGTTAATAGCTGTATCGACTGGCCCGCCCGCAGGGTGAGGACACGTCGCTATACTGAGGCATGCCGTCCCCAGGGAACGAAGATGGGATGCCTGGTGACCCCATATTTTTCTCTGTCGGTATACACCCCCGCCGAGCCAGTACGCCCGGGTAGTTGATTCAGAGTCCTCTCGGGACTCGTGTGCATATTATAGTCAGGCCTCGCCGAGCCTAAGTGCATACCTATGGGACGGTAGATGCTTATAGATGCTATGGGAGATGGACACCTGGTAGGGGTATATTGCGTGTTGGTTGTACCTCCCGACTTACGGGGTCCGAGTAAGGTTTATGTGTGCTATGCTATGTTATGTTATGTTAAATTACGCCATGTTACGCTAGATATGAACCATCGACAAAGAGAATGCTACATTTCATGACTCCTACCTCTTTCAAAAGATAGTTGCAGACAAGCCTTGAACTCACACTTTCGCAATAATTACGCTCATATTTCCTTCTACTCAGTTCTATTAGTTATATTGGCTTTCTTATGTTATTTCCCGCTTGTTGCTTACATACTCAAGAGCACTCGCATCGACGCCCGTTTGGGGCGCTCGCATTACTTGGGCTCGCAGTACTCATGCACGAGGAGCCGGACCCCCTCGTAACCTGTACTTTGAAGACATAGAGTCATCATCTCCTACTATCCTGAGCTAGATAGATAGAGGTTTATCCCTTTTCTTTTTTGTTGTACAACATGGGTAGGCCGAGGCCCCGTCCCGGCCCACATATTACCGCATTCTTAGATGCTTGCGATTGTGTATTCCCTATGGTTAGTTATACCGGTCTGTGAGGCCGTGCAGGTAATGTGCTTTTACCTTGTTTATATGGTCGCGGTGGGCCTTATTCAAGGTAGTGGTGACCTTGTTCGTCACGTAGTTTAGCACCTATTTTCTTGATTTTGAGATAACTAGACAGCATGGTGGCATTGTCGACTCGCATAGGTTCCCCTTTGTCAAGTGACCTGTTACCGTTGTGGTTGTACAGTGGCTATGCCTAGCCACTGGGGCCGGATGACAATGCTATAGCCCATTGATTCCATGAATCACCTAGAGCCAGCTAGGCACCCGTAAGTGCTTAGGCTCAGCTTCAGCGTGCCTGTGTCCTAAGAGGGTACCAGTGCCATTCATGTGCGTCCCTGCATGCGGGCGTGACATAATGGCTTAGAGTAGAAAGACCTTGAAACACTTTTCAGTAGCTTAAAATGGATTTAATTTAGGAATTAGGAAATTTGGATTTATGAAAAGACCCTAATGCATTTAGCAAAGAAGAACCTCACCGCCAGACAACTCTCACACCATGGGTCATCCTTTTATACCACAACTCGTGGTATCACTCGTCACAACTATCCATTTTTTTTCCGAAAGTTCTTAGACAATTAAATGACGGCTACATAGGATAGCTATCACATCATTTCCTCTCGTTGTCACCATCGACATCATGCATGATTGGGAAATCCTCCCAATAATCACATACTGTTGACGTTATGGTGACAATGGGTTGTTGCACCCTTCCTCGCTTCCACCAGACCAAGCTCCTCGACACAATGCTTCTCACCACAACCACTTATCACAACTCATTGTTTCCACAAATAGTAATACCATTACTCGTACTAGCCATCCTATGCACACAAATATCAAACAACAACTCCCGACAGAGCTGCCATGCGGACCTACGAAGTCGTACCGTGGCTTGTCGTCCCGTGCTCTTCGCGTATAATGATCATAGCTCGTGACTACGAGTCATTATATCAACCAATGTGTCATACCTTTGCTCGTGATCCTGCAACCTACAACCAGGAAGCTCTCACGACTCAATCCCCACTAATTCGTTACTCCACACCACGAATTACATATAATAAGTCATTCTAAGATATTTTTCAAACTTTTCTACCGATCATATTTCCAATCCGAATCTAGTTTTTAGGAACTTTTTGGGGTGTTATCTCCCCCTTGGGAACATTCATCCTCCAATGTGGGTTAAGCATACCGAAAGGTCAGAAGGGACTACAATCCAAATCAACATCCAAGCTAAAAATTGGTGGGTTACTTACTGCGAACCGATATACACATAACTAAGTAGAATTCATGAAACATACAACAATGCAATGACATGAAAGAAATTTGGAGACATGGAGAAATGAAACTAAATAGAATGTTGAGGAGTAAAACTAGCCTGACTGAAAAAAGATGCGGGTTTCTAGCCATCATATTCGTCTTGCTTCCCACGTAGCCGCTAAAAGCCGATTCCTCCACGTAACCTTCACTAAAGCTACTTCCTTATTTCTCAACTCTAATCCTAATGATCAAGTGATGTCAATCTAACCTCTCATGTGAGGCCATCCTCACACCATGCCTTCCACCTGGAACAACTAAGGCTGTGTCACCAAGGCACTTCTTCAACAGATACATAGAAAACTGACGTACTAAAGCCAACTCACTGGAAGCTCCAACTCATATGCCATTTGTCAACTCGCTCGTAATCCTATAAGGACCAACGTATCGGGGACTAAGCTTTCTTTTCTTTTCAAACCTCATAACTCCTTTCATGGGAGACACCTTCGTAAATACCCAATCGTCAATGTTGAACTCAAGATCTATCCTCCTACTTCCGCATAAGATTTCTATCAGTGAGCTGTTTCACTTTCATAATAAGTTGGACACTCTCCATAGACTCATGAACCGACTGCCTAATCAGTATAGCCTCTCATACATCGAATCAACCACGTGCGATCCGTGCCTTCGCCCATGAGAGCCTCAAACGGAGCTATTTGAATTCGGAGAAATTTGTTACGTATGAAAACTCAATGAGAGGAAAGTAATAATCCTGGGAATACATACTTAAAATCAATCACACACGCTCAATATATCTAAGATTTTGAATGGACCGTCGCCCGATAATCTATACGGTGAAAGGTTGTGCTAAGCTTCACCTAAGTAGCAAGACCCTCTTCCGAGAAGACCTCCCAAACCGAGAGGTGAAATGAGTACCTCTTTCCGAAATGATGGATACGGCACTCCATGCAACTAGACTAACTCCCAAATGTACAATCTAATGTAATCCTCGCTTGACCTCCAGAGGTTTTGATTGGAAGAAATAAGCCGATTTGTTCAACCTATTCCAACCACCCAAATGTAGTCATACTATCAAGGGTACGATGCAACCCTATTATGAAGTCCATATTGATCTCTTCCCACTTTAAAGTAGGGATACTAATGTCTTGTGACATACCACAGTCTCGTGATGCTCAACATTCACTTGTCAAGAAGTCACACACTCGCCCACAAACTTTGCTACGCCCTTCATGCCATTCCACCAAAAGACCTCCCGTAGGTCATGGTACATCTTGGTGGCACTTTGATGGATTGAATATCGGGAACCATGAGACTCATGCAACATCTATTCTCTAAAATAATCAACACCCAAAACACATACAACGAATTCCCGAGTATCGAAGTACACCATTTCGGAGAAGACCTCCACCTTTTGATTCTGGAATCAGCTCTTCAACTTCACTCGTGACAGTGGTCTTTCATCTTGCCTAGCCTTGACCTCGCCGCTCACCAATGAGATGATTCAGACCAATTCTAGACAATGATACCACCATATGTTGAGTCAACAAGGTGAACCCCTAATCGTGCAAGTCGATGCACATCCTTCACCAACTCCTTCCTCCCATCCTCAATGTGGACACACTCTCCATGCACAATCTACTAAGGGAATATTACACTACATTGTCCTTGCCCATATGATAAAAGATACTCCCATCGTAATCCTTAAGAAGCTCTAGTCATCTCCTTTGTCGCTAGTTTAAGTCCTTTCCGATTGAATACATACTGAAGGGTCTTGTCATCCGTGAACACATCCACATATACCTATACAAATAATACCTCCAAATCTTTATGGAAGAAACCACCACCACAACTCAAGATCATGAGTCGATAATTTTTCTCGTGAGCCTTAAGTTGTCTAGAGGCATATGCAAAGACCTTACCATGCCGCATCAACACACAATCTCAAGACCAACCCCTGCAGGGCATCACAATACACAATGAAACTATCCATGCCTTATGGTAGGGCAATATTAGAGCTGGCGGAGTCGAGTATTTAATCAAAATAGCGTTCACACAAGCATTAGACCACTAAAATTTGACCTTTCTTTCTGGATTAACTTAGTCAATGGTGCCGCAATGGATTAAAAATACCTCAAAAACCCGTTGTAGTAGCAAGCTAAACCCAAGAAGTTCCCGATATCCAAAGGACTAATTATTCAGGCCAATTCTTCACCACTTATCTTTTGGAGAGTGCACCCGCACACCCTTGTTAGACACCACATGGCCCAAAATGCTACTAAGTTAAGCCAAAACTCACACTTATTTAACTTAGCAAATAGTTGTTGATCCTGAGAGTCTCATAGCTATAATCCTCAAAATAAGCTTTGTGATGCTCCTCGCTACGAGATTATATGAGAATATCGCCTATTAAGAAAACAACAAACATATCTAAATACTGCTTGAATACCATGTTCATCAAGTCCATAAAGCTATAGGAGCATTTGTTAGTCCAAAGACAGCACCAGAACTCATAGTGACCATACCGAGTCCCGAAGGCTATCTTCGAAATGTCACTCTCCCTAACTCGAGATGATGATAGCTTCTGGATTCGAGGTCTATTTTTGAGAAGAACTTAGCACCCTTAAGTTGGTCAAACAAGTCATTAATCCGTGGGAGGGGATACTTTTCTTGATTGTGACCTTGTTCAACCGCCGATAGTCAATGCACATTCTAAGGGAGCCGATCCTTCTTCCAAACAAAGAGAACCGAGCACCCCACGGTGATATAATAAATGTAGCCCCACAAAACCCATATCTAGGAGATCTTTCAACTCAGCTTCTTTCATCTCCTCTTTAGCTCTACTAGAGCCATTCTCAGAAGGGAGGGATGGATATAGGCCGTATAAGTGGGAGAAGGTCAATACCAAAGTAAATCTCCCACTTGGGAGGGCTTCTTGCAGAACATTGGAAACACCTTCTCGAATACTCATGCATTCATAGAACTCGACTCAAGAGTCGGGCCTCTACGTAGCATCCTTAATCCGAACTAGATGGTCCAAAATGGGCTTTTGGAGATAATCTTCCCTAGCCTTCGAGATAGAAACAAAGAAACCTATAGCACAATCAACTACCTTCACTCCAAGAGTGGCTCACCTAGAAATTAAAACTATACCGTACAGGTCCTATAATTAATCGAGGCATAAAATGCATGCAACAAACTATACCAAAAAATAACATCAAAATGTTATCATATCTAACTCCACTAGGCCTGCTGAGGTGACTCTCTAAAGGATCGTGATAGGGAAATTTCAGTATACCCATCGAGCTATAATCGACTCACCAACTAGAGTAGAGATCGAGAAGGGTTCTAATAAGATTTGGGACTCGACTCCGAAACTAATAGCAACATATAGAGTCACAAATGACAAGATAGCCCCTAAACCTAACAATGCATACACATCAATTGTCACAACCCAAACATAGGCCCCGATCGAGACAAGGGATAAAGAACCATAAGAGGCTCCAAGTCGACCCATGACATTTAACATGACATATAAACTTCAAATATAATGTGGGAAGTCTAACATATATAAAATAGCGTAAGTCTGAAAACATAATATAAATATTCAAACACATGTCAAATATCCGAAATGAAACATACTATGTCTGATAAGCCTCTACATACCGACAAGTTGACGTGGACAAGAACCAACTAATTCACTAAAAGTAAAACTGAAGATACGAATACACCGATAAAAGGGTCCTCGAAGGGATGAGGACTCACCAAATCCGGGCCGGGAGGTGCTACTTCCGAGGATTTGGCTAATGGGAACCGAACCTCGACATTCTGAGTCAGGACATGAAACGATATAACATAGAGCGCGTTCAATACTGGAATATACTAAGTATGCAAGGTAAAATGGAAGGTTAAAATAATGTATTTCGTTAGGAGTAGGATAGCATGATCATGAAGTAAGTATCATAATGTAAACATAAGGGCTCAAGGTTTTCAAACCATTCGTAAATCAATAATAATCATAGACATAAGATAAAACTTATAAAACATAATCTCGAGCCAAAATAACATAACATAACCATTCATAAATCATGAATAATGGAGACTCTGCTTAATGGACAAAATCATGATAGAGCCTTAGATGATGCTCCACTGCTTCGCCCAAGTTGTTTGTGTGACTGCCCCCGGCCTCGCTGTGCAGGGGGACTTGCGTGCGTGGTGATATCACTGTGGATCCAATAATGGAATATATATATATATACCTATGGTGGACCCAAACATTGACCCGAATCGAGATACGGAGACAAAGAACCCCGAGAGGCTCCAAGTCGACCCATGACATGAACATGATATCTAAAATCAACATAATCAAGATGAAGTCTAACATGATTAATAAAGAAGAAGTTTGAGAATATCATAAACTCTGAGTACATAACACACGATCGAAACCGTATACATAGCATGTCCGAAAAGCCTCTACTATCGACGCAGTTGATGGGACAAGACCCTAACTAACCTACATACCGAAACCTAAAATACTAACTCGCACTTGGTAAGGCTTTAAGATGAGGATTCACCAAATCTAGCCGGAAAGTGCTAACACTCGTTGATCTCAAGCACGAGGGACTGTTTGGGCCAATCGAGCATGTATCATGAAATGATACAACAAAAGAGTGTACGATCGTATGTGGAATGCACCAGTATGTAAGGTAAGTAAAACCACTAATTAAGTAAAGTCATAAATCATGCATATCATAAAACATAATCAAGAAAAGACAGAGTAGTGGCTTGCATGCCAGGGTATTCTGGAGATCATGATCTTCCGAACATAACCGAATATCATGGCCTGAATAGAATGACCCAAAGTTGGAAATATGATAATCATAAGTAAACTCAACATTGGGTCAAAACCTATTGAAAACATAGTATCATTAATGATGAACACATGCATAATCGAATCATGAGGAATAATGGGGAGATTCATTATATAACCGACATTACCATTATAGAACTTACATGGTCCACGAATTATGTACACTCAAGTGGGCAGAGCCGTCTAAAGCCTTCTGCTAAGGGTCACTACCATGATATCAATATCATGTTGAAGGCCCCTTGGAGTGTGGGAAGCTCACAAGGAGGTTCCAAATATGAACGTATTCTATGTTAGTGCGTAGTTCTCGAGGCATAGGGTTGACTCGAATTTTTATCCTACTTACAGATTAATTACCCCAAAACATGCATATGCTCTCCATCATTTTTAAAATGAAGCTTAACCATTGTCAAAAGATGAAGCTACACCATAACATACATGCATAAATCTCGAAATCATAACATGAGGAGCCTTGGGCTCAAACCATGCCACAAGCTGAAAATAGTGGGAGTATAGACTCGAACTAATGGTAAGCGAATAACATAAAATCATAGAGCAATCATGAAACATACTTGATGATATGTGCTTGCCTAATACTTAAAATATGCTTGACATAGACTTGACCTTTCAAAACATTAACATAGCATTGGTACTTTGAAGTCATACTTTCTTCATATACATATCATCATGTTGGAATACATATATATCGTAGATCTCAACTTTCAATGAACTTTCATGGATGGGGCATCATAATTTGTAAAACTTGAAAACATCATTTATACTGAAAACATTGTAAAAATTTCACATGAATCATAATTCAACATTAGAACATGCTTAGATCATACCCATGATTGATAATTAGAGAATTCACATGTTGGGTTAAGACCCCAAAGATTTGTCACTAGAATTTCATGAATTGAAGAGGAATTTTGGGCATGGCATGGATGCGGAGCACCCATTCACGACCCTACATACCTTTAGAAATCTGATTTTATTAACTCTCTCTTAGATTGCCCAATTGGAAATTTGGGGAAGAACTTCAGAATCTAGGCTTGATAACCCTAGAGCTTCTGCACTTGGCATGCATGGAAGAGAATAGGCTTAGAATGAACCTACCCTCTTAAAAAACTCTCTATTCAAAGCTTAAAACGACGTAGTTTAAGCCTTAGGAACTTAGGATTACGTAGTGCCCATAATAAATTCGCAAGAAATTACTCACCGCCACTCTCAATAAGTGACCCACAACCAGTGTTCTAGACCATGACTGTGGTGTGCTTCTCGTTGCTTGAACTATAAATTGCCAACACTGTCACCACGAAGGACACCACAACTCGTGGTGTGCCCGACTACTCGTGGTGATTGACGTTAGATGCACGCCTAAATTCTTCGCTCTTCACTAAACCCGACCACGTACCACCTTATGACTTGGTGGTGGTGTCCATGACTCGTGGTCCCACCCGTGGTCGCCCTCAATCCCAAAATCCAACAAAGTCCAACCTCCTCCCCACGAGTCACTTAACGACTCATGGGCACCCAATGGGTCACTAGACGACTCGTCATGTGACCTGCGTAAAATCCCGGTCCTCTCAATTTGTGAATTCCCGTATCCGATCTTAGGTTTTTGGGGTATTACAATATCTCCTCCCTTGGGAACATTCATCCGAATGTGGGAAACATACCTAAAAGCAGAAATGCAATCATCTTACCGAAATACTGAACATATAAGTTTAAAACTAATGCAGTGCATTGACCAACTCCAACTACATGATCAATCAATTCTAAATGATGCAAACATACATTGACATGACCAAAAACTAGGCACATGAGTTGAACATGAAAACTCAATAGGTACTATGAAGTGAAACTGATACCTCAAGATGAAACTAAGTTGGAAAAGAATATGTGGGTATCTAGCAATCATATCTATTTCAAACTTTCCCACCTAGCTCCCTCAACATGTTGGTTCCTCCGTAAAACCATAACTAAAGCAACTTATTTGTTTCTTAGCTTCAACCTCGACGATCAAGTATTTCCATCGGAACTTCCTCGTAGCCGAGACTATCCTTCACACCTACGCCCTCCACCTGGAACAATCAAAGACCGGGTCACCCAAACACTTCTTTAAGAGTGATACACTAAGACTAGATTAACTAAAGCTAATTCGAGGGCAACTCAAACTCATATGCTACCTTGCCGAATTAAGCCATAATCCCATGTACCAACATAACAGACCGAGTTTCCCTTTCTTTCCAAAACCTAATCACCCCCTTCATGGGAGACACCTTTGTAGAAACACCCAATCATCGACTCAAAATCAAGTTAGCTCCTCCTCACATCCATATAAGATTTCTAACAACTCTAAGCTATTTTCAACCTTTCATATGCTGAACTTTCTCCATAGAACGCGGACTGAATCTTTGTCCTACCAACATAAATTTCACCAACATCATACAAAGCAATAGACGATCTACATCTTTGCCCATAGAGAGCCTCAAATGGAGCCATTCGAATGATAGAATGGTAGCCGTTGTTATATGCAAACTCAATAAGAGGCAAAATGATCATCCCAACTACCTCTTGAAATCAATCACGTACACTCTCAACATGTTCTCGAGAGTCTAAATAGTCTCGCTCCGCCCCGACCATCTATTTTCGTGTGAACGCCAGCTAAGCTTGACCTAAGTACTAAGTCCCTAAATGATCTCCAAAACTTGAGGTAAATTGAGTACCTTTATCTCGATATGATGGAAAATGGCACCCCATGCAACCAAACCAACTCCCGAATGTATAACTTAGCATAATCCTCCATTGAATTGGTGGTTTTGACCGTTAGAATGAAACATTTTAGTCAAATTCATCACAACCAACCAAATAGAAGTTACTTATGCGTGGTGCGAGGTAACCCCATAATGAAGTCCATATTGATTTCCCACTTCAAGTAGGGATACTAATGTATTGGAAGCACACCTCCGTGTCTTTGATGTTGCACGCTCACCGTTGGCAATTCATACACTTAGAAACAAATTCAAGTATGTCCCTCTTCATGTCACTCCACCAATAGACTTCACGTAACTCATGGTACATCTTGGTGGCAATCAGATGTATAGAGTATTTGGAACCATGAGCCTCGTGCAATATCCGAACACTCTAATCATCAACACCCAGAACACATAACGACCCTAATATCATAGCACACCATTTCCCCTTTTAGAGAAAGCTTCAACCTTCCTCGATTTTGAACGAACTCTTCAATTTTTTTACTGCATAGAATCCTCACCTTCCTAGATTTATCTTCTACTACCAAGGGATGACTTCACTTATTCTCGAACAATGACACCACCCACGGGCCGAGTGAACAAGATGGATTTCTAGCCGCACAAGCCGATGTACATCCTTAACTAATTCTTTTCTTTCCTCATCTACATGGGTTACACCGCATGGAAAAGTTTACTAAGAGTGTCTTCCACCACATTAGCCTTGCTCGAATGGTAGAGGACACTCATATCATAATCATTAAGAAGCTCCAACCACCTCCTCGGATGTAGATTTAGATCCTTCAAAACACATACTATAGGGCTTTTAGAATCAGAACACATCCGCATGGACCCCATATAGATAGTGTCTCCAAATTCAAAGGCAATACTACCGCCCCCACCCGAGGTCAGTATTCTGCAATTTTTTCATGGACCTTAAGCCGCCGGGAAGCATAGGCTATAACTCTACCGTTCTGTATGAGTACACACCAAGGCTGATCCTCAAGGTGTCACAATATACCTCAAACCCATCAAGCATTCCTCAGTAGAGTCAACACTAAGTTTGCCGAGGGGTGAGTTGAGTGTTCAACTCTTGGAAGCTCGCACAAGCTTCCGACCATTGAAACTTCACTTTCTTCTGAGTCAATTTAGTCAACGAGCCTACAAGATGAAAACCCTAAAATTCCAATAAATAATCTTCTGTCAGCCAACCTAGGAACTCCTTGATATCCAAGGATTCACCGGTCTGTGCCAGTTCTTCACCACTTCTATCTTTTAAGAGTCCAATTGCATACCATCACTAGACACCACATGGCCTAAAAATGCCACTAAGTTCAACCAACACTCACATTTGAAGAATTTGGCATATAACCGGCGACCCTTGCTGCCCAGAGGCACCACCTTCAAATAAGTGGCATGCTCCTCCTTTCTCTGGGAGTATATAAGGATGTCATCTATGAAAACAATCACAAACATATCTAAGTATGGCCTGAACGTCATCATCAAAATCCATAAAAGTTTTCTAGAGCATTCGTTAGTCAAAAGACACACCCCACAAACTCATAAAGGGACTAAGGGCCCCTCGAGTCCCGAAGGTTGTCTTTGGGATGTCACTCTCCCAAACCCCGAGATGATGGTATCTAGATCCGAGGCTCCATCTTGAAAAGAACATAGCGCCCCTAAAGATGGTCAAACAAAATTATTAATCCCCGGGGAGGGGATACCATTCCCGATGGAAGCACCTTGTTTAATTAACGATAATCAATACAAACACAAAGAGAACCATCCTTCTTCCCGAAAGAGAATTGGTGCACCCCACGAGATTTGCTAGGTCCGATGAAACCCTTGTATAAGAGATTTTTCAACCGCTCCTTCAACACCTTAACTCCTACGCTAGGGCCATTCTCGTAACGAGAATAGATATAGGCTGCGGACGGAAGAAGGTCATGCCGTATCGAACTCCCACCGGGATGGGAAACACTTTTTAGATACTCACACATTATGGTAACTTACACTTCTGGATACTCACACGAGTTATAAGGATAGAGACATTTCATCGCATCTAATTTAGATCATGAAAGAAGCGGGGAATATTTCTAAAATGTTTCATAGTCTCTTCGTCATAAGTGTGGCGAGCACTCCACACTTATGGAAAACACTCTATTAACATGACTTTCAAACATCCTAGGACACTTCAAAACCTAATTCTCTAATACTAAGTTAGCCAATTAATTTAATATAGGCTTCTAGTCGACACGGTCAAAGAACCCCGAGAGGCTCCAAATCGACTAACGGTAATGCACATGATATCTAAAATAAACATAATTAAGAGGAAGAATAACTTGATTAATAAAGAGGAAGTATGAGAATATCATAAACTCTTAATACATAGCACACTATTAAAAGTACATATATATGTTATGTCCAAAGCTCTAATGCCGACGTAATTGATGGGATAAGACCCCAACCGGTACTTTACTATATTTTAAAAATTTGGAAATACTAACCGCAACTAATAAAGGACCCTAAGATGAGGACTCACCAACTCGTCTGGAAAGTGCTAATACCGCCGATCTGCTTAACATAGGACTAAGCTTGAATATCCAAGCTCGTATCATGAAACGATACAACATAGAGTATGCGGCCTATACGTGGAATGCATCAAGTATGTAAGGTAAGTAAACCGCTAATTAAGTTAACTCATAAATCATGTATATCATAAAACATAATCTCAAGATATGATTTTTGAGTAAGGCTGCATGCCATTTTTTGAGATCATGATATGAACATAATTAAATCGAATGATCCAAAGATGAAACTCGATAATCCATAAGTAAAATAAACATTGGGTCAAACTCCGCTGGAAAATATAATATCAAGAATGAGGAACATGCATAATCGAAATCATGAGGAACAACGTATCTGTCATATAACCGACATTGGCCACATAGAAGCATGCGGTTCACTATTACACTCATGGGTATAGCCTTCCCAAAGCCTTTCAGGGAAAGGACGCTATCATGATATCGATATCAAGCTCAAGGCCCCTTGGGGCAGGGGAAGCTTGCCAAAGAAGGTCCCAAATAATCCGAACATACCTACATTGCCGCATAGTTCCAGGCATGTGGTTGGATCGACCCTTAACATACTAAGTGCTAGACACTACTCCCAAAAGAATGCATATTCTCTCCATCGCTTTACAAAGAAGCTTTCAACAATCTTGTAGTGACGTGGTTGACTCATAACATACCTGCATAAACCAAATCATAACATGAGGAGCTCCGGGCTCAAACCATACCACAAGCTAAATATAGTGGTAGTTTAGACTCCAAGTCCATGTGGTAAGCTAATAAGATGAAATTTAGATAAATCATTAAAGTACTACTTGATCATATGGGCTTCCGAATACTAAAACATTCTTGTAATAAGATTTGATCCTTTTGAAAGATGAACATAGACATGGGTACTTTGAAATCATACATTCTCTATATACGTATAATCATGCTTTATCACATATATAGTAGACTTTTCAACTTTCATGAACTTTCATGGATGAGCATCATAATTTATAAAAGGTGAAAACATAATTTATGATTGAAAATATAGTAAAATTTTCCATGAATCATAATTCAACATTAGGAACATGTTTAGATCATACCTTAATGATTGATACTTAGAGAATTCATTTGTTGGGTTAAAACACCAAAGATTTTTCAACTAGAATTTCATGAATTGGAAGAGGAATTTGGGCATGGGTATGGATGATTACATCCATTCACAACCCTACATACCAGAGGAAATTTGATTTCACAACTCTCTCTTAATTGCCCAATAGAAATTTGGGGATGAACTTGAGGAATCTAGGCTTGATCACCATTTGAGCTTCTAGACTGTATGCATGGAAGAAAATAGTTTAAATGAACTTACCCCTATTAAAACACATTATTAAGAGCTTAAAATGATGTATTATAGTCTTAGAACTTAGGAATTACAAAAAGGCCTTAATAAATTGGCAGAAATATATCTACCGCGCCCCAACGAGGGATCGGGACGACTCTGTGCTCCTAGACCATGATTTAAGTGTCAGCTTTCTAGTTGCTCGCACCGGAAATTGTACACACTGTCAACATGAGGACACCACGACGTGGTGCTTCGACCACTCGTGGTGGTAACCACGAATCATTGTCCTACCCGTGGCTCCGCCTCAAATCCAAATATCTAACCAAGTCCAACTCCTCCCCACGAGTCACTTAATGACTCGGGAATACCAACGGCCACCGGACTACTCGCCCTTAACTTGGTGCGAAAAATCCTATTTTCCTCCATTTGAACTCCCGACTGTGATCTTAGGTTTTTGTGGTATTACATTTACCTAAACACCTGGTCTACTTCCTGCCTCTAGACACTAGTCCCAAAAACATGCATGTGAGGGCTCCTATAGTAATTGTAAAATCATTCATGAAATTCATGACCAGTCAAAATAACATGATGGATCCCACTTGATAAACATGATTAACATTAAATAAGGGCCCATCGCTGGCCAAGAGTCATAAACACATATCATGAAATCCAAGCATACTTGTAAAACATGTGTATATTTTGGATATTCATAAATCCATGATGAGTACTCGAGACAAATCATATATCATAAATCATATATCAAAATTTAGGCTTAAGAAGATCAAATCATAATGAATCATAAAATTGACTTTTTATGAAGCATACATAGTTGGGCGTAATTTAATTTAAAATTCAAACATACCAATGATCAAAATAGTTATGTAACCGCCCAAAGACTATAAAATGATTTGATACATGAAGGGAATTTACCAATATATAGATCATAGAGAATTTCACAAGAATTGGAATAAACCCCATAAGATTATAAAACTTGAATCTTGAATTGAAATCCATGGAATTGAGAAGAATTTTGAGCATGAGAGTGAAAGGAACCTCATTTATAGCCTACATACTTTGGTAAACTGGGATGACACTACCTCCGAAAGCCAAAAAGATGATTGAGGAGAAATTGGGAAGTTCTTCAAGCTTGATCTCCAAGGAAGAGTTCTAATTTGTATGCATGAAATGGTAAGACTTAGAGCAGGTTTACCACTCTTAAAACCCTACTAACTAAGCTTAAAAATTACATAGCTTGTGTGACCTTAGCACTAAGGAATTATGAAATACCCTTACGAAAGTCTAAAATTTCAGACAGCCAAGGACAACAAGTGACACCATGGGTCATACCTTGATACCACGGCTCAGGTATCCGTCCATTACTCTTCCTCATTTTTCAAGCCAAAGTCTCGGGATACCACGACTCGATAGACGAGTCGTTACATCAAACAAAGACCCATTGTATCCTCTCGTTATTGCCTTCCGATGAAACCGCATCCGAACTTCCCATGAGTCACACCACGACTCTCGTACCTTCATCCTATGAGTCATGGGTTCCATCCGTTACTACGACTCGGGGATTCTTCCCCGCTTCCCATGGACACTTACCACGATCACTAAGCTTTTACAATGAGATGTACTACAAATTGTACCATCCATCCCCGGTATCCCCGGTGACCACCACCTACTCCCATCCTGCTTCCACTGCTACATCTTCCTACAAGTCGTACCATGGACCAGCTTGCCCCGAGTCTATCACAGACCTAACCACAAGCGCTCCCAAGGGTCGTTAGACCCTCCAAAGACTCATCACGTTGTTCTCGGTAATATCTCGATTTTTCCGGCGCTTTCCATTTCCAAATTCCCAACTCTAGTCTTAGGCATTTCTGGGTATTACAATCTCCCCTTGGAAACATTCATCCTTGAATAAAGATCAACATACCGAAAGTTAGGAAAAGGACTCGACATCTCAAATAAGAACATAAAACTAAAAATAATCTGAGTGATCGATCCGACTCAGAACACATAACCGAACTGGAATTCATGAATCACACATACATGCACCGGCCACATGAAAGAAACTGAACACATAGGACTAAACATGAAATTGGAATAGAGTGCTAAGGAGGAAACTGTACCTCAAGATGGAATCGAATTGGAAGGGAATAAACGCGGTATTTAGCCATCATATCGCCTTCTGGGCCAGACATACTCACAACATGCCGAGCTTTGCCACAAAAACCTTTACTAAGGCTACCTCCTTATTTCTTAGCTTCCGAACTTGACAATCATGTATTTTCACCAAAACCTCCTCGTGAATCGCGCTATCCTTCACACCTACACTCTCCACAGAACAACCAACCACTGATCAACCAAGCACTTCTTCAAAAGAGACACATGAAACACCGGATGCACCGAATTCACCCGAGGAAACTCTAACTCATATGCTACTCACAACCCGCCTCCACAATCCAAGATGGGCTAACATAATGGGACCGAGTTTCCTTTCTTTCTCAATCTCATCACTCCTTCATGGGAGATACTCAAAAACACTCTCAATCATCAACTTGAAACCTGCTCCCTCCCTCTCATATCTATAGGACTCTTTGTGACTCTAGGCTATTTTCAACCTTTTCCTTTATGTTGAACCTCCATAGTTCCCATGGACTGAATTTTGTCCTATCAACACAACTTTGACGATTTCGAATCAATTAATAGGCGATCTATATCTCCGCCTCATAAAAAGTCTCAAACGGAGCCATCTAAATGCCGAATGTTGTAGTTGTTGTTATATGCAAATTGCCAAAGGAGAGGCAAATGATCATCCAAACTACTCTTGAAATCAATCACATGCCCCTCAACATATCCTCAAGAATTTAATGGTCCGTTCATCCCGACCATCGCCAGAGTGAAATGTTATGTTAAGACGACCCAAGTATCAAGTCCCTTCTCCAAATGACCTCCAAAATTGGGAGGTAAACCGAGTACCTCTACCGGATGATTGATAAGGTCACTCTATGCAATCGAACTAAATCCCAAATATACAACTTAACATAATCTCTCTGATTCAATAGTTCTGCATCTGGGCAGAAACAAGCTTCTTGTCAAATCAATCAGCAAATCACCCATAGAGTCATACGACACCCAGTACAAGGCAACCCCATAATTAAGTCCATTGATTTCCAACTTCCAAGTAGGAATTCTAATTCCTGAAGAACACCTCCGAAGTCTGATGCTCAACCTGCACCTATTGACAATTCCTGGGACACGTAGCCACAAACTCTTCTATGTCCTTCTTCACGTCATTCCATCAATAAACCTCCCGTAGGTCACCCGCACATTTGTGGCACCTAGATGTATAGAATTTCTAGAACCATGAGCCTCATGCAACCTCTACTCCCTCAAGTCATCAACTCTTAATACACACAAATGACTCTAATATCATACTACACCATCTCCCCATTTAGAGAAGACCTCCACCTTTCTAATTCTAAAACTAGCCTCCTTCAACTTGACCAAAACAGGATCCTCAAGGCTCTCGCCTAGCTTTGACCTCGGGCCACCAAGCGAAGATTTCAATTCATTTTGAATAATGACAATTACCCATCCATCGAAGCTCCGCACGAACTCCTAGCCGTGCAAGCCGATGCACATCCTACACTAACTCTTCTCTCTCATCCACATGGGACACACTCTCCATAAAAAGTCAAGTATCAAAGATTCTGCCAACACATCACCTTGCTCTACATGATAAAGGACACTCACATCATAATTCATTAAGAAACTCCAACCACCTTCTTTGGACATAGATTTGTTCCTTCAAGCAAACACGAACCGTACGCTTATTTTCCATAAACACATCCACATGAACCCCGTATATATACTATTCAAAATCTTCAAGGCGAATACTACCACCGCCAACTTGAGGTCGTGAGTCGGATTGTCTTCTCATGGATTTCAGCTATCTCGAAGAATAAGCTATAACCTTTAATGTGCCGTGATTAATACACACAACCAAGGTCGATCTTTGAGGCATCATAATATACAACAAACCAATTCCAGACCCAGGTAGGGTCAACACTCGGTGCTGAGGTGCCGTAGCCTCAACTTGGAAGCTCTTCTCATAGGCCTCTCACTCATTGAAACTTCACTTTCTTTTGAGTCAACATAGCCAATGGTGCCGCAATGGATTAAAATCCTTCCTGTAGTAACCAAACTAAACCTATGAAACTCCCGATATCCGATGGACTAACTAGTCTAGGTCAATTTTCACAACTTTTATCTTGTGAGAGTCCACCAGACACCCTCACTTGACACCACATGACCCAAAAATGCTATTGAGTCTAGCCAAAAATTGCACTTGCTGAACTTATCTTATAATTTACTTATCCTTAAGAGCCTCTGTGAGCACCACCTTCAAATTTAGCCCGCATGCTCCTCCTTGCTCCGAGTATATATGAGAATGTCATCTATGAACATAATTATGAACATGTCCAAATATGGATTGAAAACCCTATTCATTAAATCCATAAAAACCTGTGATCATTCATTAGTCCAAAAGACATAACTACAAAGTCCTCATAGTGACCATTCCGAGTCCAAGTAAGGCCGTCTTCAGGATGTCACTCTCCCGAACCCCGAGATGATGATACCCGAACTGAGATCTATCTTTGAGAAACACTGGCACCCCGGGTTGGTCATATAAATCATCAATCCCGGGGTAGAGGATACCTTTTTCTAATAGTGAATTTGTTCAATTATCTAGAATATATACATCCGAAGGGAACCATCCTTCTTCCAAACAAAGAGAACCGGTGCACCCCATGGGGATTTCTAGGTCTGATGAAACCTTGTCTAAAGGTCAATTAACTTCTCCTTCAACTCCTTCAATGCTTTGAGCTATTCCGTAAGGAAGAATAGATATAGGCCGCGTATCGAGAAGAAGGTCAATACCAAAATTGGATTCCACCTGGAGCAATTTCTGTGAAATCATTCTGGGAACACTTTCAAAAATTCACATACTACACCTAATTGACTATATAGTCAAGGTTTCATATGTAGTATCCTTAACCCTAACTAGATGGTACACGCAACTCCATGATCATCTTTCTAGCCTTAAGGTAGGAAATGAAAGTTGACCTACAAAAAGACAACCGAACTACTCCTTCCATTCTAAGACTGCTCACCTGGAAACCAAAAACTTACCGCACTGTTCTACAATTTACCGAGGCATAACATGCATGTAGCCAATCCATGCTAAATATAACATCATCTCGTCATGGCGCTCTACTAAATCTCGCGAGGTGACTTTCAAGGACTATGACAGCAATTTCTATATACCCGGTTATAATCAATCACCGACTAGAGTAAAGATTAAGAAGGACATACTGGAAACTACTAGCAACATAGGGTGTCACAAAGATAAAGTAGCCCCCGATCTAGCAATGCATATACATCAAGGTGGAATACTTGTAACGCATCGTGACCACATCCGCAAAGTCTTTACCCCGTCGAGACGCAAGGGCATAAACCTATTTTGGTGCTGGCCACCACCTGCACTGGTGGACGCACTCGGTTGAGCTCCGCGTACTCTGTTGGTGCCGAGCTTGTCGCCTTAGCACGACTCCTCTACCATTACCCCGTATAGCCACCGAACACTCCCAAGTTCACGCCCGGTCTACCACACCCAAAATAGATATCTCGATCTAATAAAGCACTCCCCCATGTGATTCTTTTAAGCCACAGCATTCCGCGTAATCTAAAGGCACGTTCGCCCGCATGCTCCTTTATCCCCGAACCCGATGCTCCACTCTCTTGTAACCTGCAAGCCTAGATAGAGCATTGGCCGATGGTGGCGTTGGGAGCCAATGACCTCTCGACAGGGACTACTGGAGATGTCCTCCTCCAAATCTATGTGTTTAGAAAACCCATACTGTCCATGTTGTCCTCTTGGTCTCCGCCCCCTCGTATGCACCACCTCCATCTACCGGGAATACAATAGAAAGCGAGGAAAATCAATGTCCCGGTGAAGCATATGGCCCCGCAATCCTGACTGTGGTAGTGTCCGCTATCCCGTGCACAAATCGCTACCGCAGCTCTCTCGATCGCCCACCAACTCTAGTTCATATTTGGACAAATGAGTGAACTCCAAAGCATATTCCGCACCATCAGTTGTTCTCGCTTCGGTTCACAAATTCGCCCCGCTTTGATTTCCCTCATTCATCTAGGAAAGAATCGATCCAAAAATATGGTATGGAACTCATCCCAACCACCGGGGCCCGCTTTAACTATCCTACTATCCTTCCATTGCCCGAACTAGGATATATTCTCAACCCCTTCAACCGATACGAGGCTAGATCTCGCGCACTCCTCCCTAGTCACCCCCATGATTTGGGTGCTCTTCTGGACCTCATCAATAAACTCAGGCGGATCCTCGCTCACCTTTGATCCGAGAAACTCCTGAGGGTTCATCCTTAGAAAATCTCTAACTCTCAATGTACCCGCCGCATTCCCATTCTCGAGAGGGACATGCACTACCGCTTAATGGTTGACTTGGGTGGTCAACTGTAGCTAACATTCAATAGCTTCCCTAAACTTTGCATGGGCAACTTCAAGCCGGGCACATTATCTCGGGGCCGGTGGCCCGTCGGTGCCCACCCCCATTTTAATTTTTTGTGACCATTTCTATTTCATTCTTCTTCGTTAACTCATGAGAGGCATGATTCTGGCACATGCATATAGCATGAGTTAGAAGGAAAGAGAGATATTTTGTCACACGACATAGATAATGAAAGAAGGAAGCATTTCCGACAATATTTTGTAGCCTCTTCGTCATAAGTGTGGCACGCTCACACCCATGAAAAAGACTTCTTACATAACGCTAATTTTTTGTGAAACCCTAGAACATTTCAAAACTAATGCTTTGATACCAAGTTTTTTGTGACCCGAACATGGCTCCGAATCGATACATGGGACAATGAACTCGAGAGCCTCCAAGTCGACCCATGGATGAACATTACATATAAAACCAACATAATAATGTGGAAGTCTAACATATATAAAATAAATGTGTAAGTCTACAAATCTAATCACATAAAATATCTAAGCACATAATAGCAATCAAACCGAAAACATACTACTTTTCATAAGCCTCTACATACTATTATGCCCCAAAACCCAAAATATCACACCCGAGAGTTGAAGCGAGAAAAGTTTAAAAAGGGTCACTAGACATAGAACGTATGACTCGTTGGCAGCCCACGAGTCGTGATGTGACTCGTAGGGAGGCCAAAGTGAGGAAGTTTTGGATGTTTGAGGAAAAGGACTTTCACGGGCGTGACAACGACCATGGTTAGACCCCACGAGCCGCTTACGGGGCCAGGGTTGGGTAAGGATAGAAAAGAGAAGAAGTGAGGCAAAGGCACTCATGGAAGGACCACAAAGTTATGGCCACCCTATGATTCGTGGGGTGAGTCATGGTCCAAGGTGGAAAGCGTGCTGATGCTCCTACAGTTGCACTTCACGCCCGCCTCCATGAGTAACTCCGGGGACCGCAGTCGTTAGGGTCCTCGTTGGGACCACTTTTACAATTACTTTCTGCAATTTAGTAAGGGATTTTTCATAATTCCTAAGTTCCTGTGTGGCCTAAACTACGACATTTTGATTTATGAATAGTGACTTTTAAAGGGGTTAAGTTCATTTTAGGCCTCATTCATTCATGCATGCAAGGTACAAGACTTGAAAGGGTGATCAAGCTTAGCATTCATCAATTTATTTTCAATTTCCTATTGGGCATGTAAAGAATTTTTAATCAGCTACCAAAAAGGTATGTAAGATTATAAATGGGTGATTTCTTCACACCTATGCCCAATCCCTCCCTAAAGTATGAAATTCTATGTCTAATCTACTAGGTTTTAACCCAAATGCATAAATCTTCTATTTTTATACATGGGTATGATTTGATTATGATTCTATTATGGAATTATGAATCATGGGAAAATTTTATAATGTTTTCAATTTGAAATCATGATTTTAGTCTTATGAAATAAAACTTCATAGATGAAATACTTATAAAAGATGAGATTTGTGATGAGTATATGATGATGATGATGAGATATTTTGATGAAAATCATGATCCAAGCTACCCATATTTACAATTATGTTTTCGATAAGAATCAAGTATTTCTATATATAATAATGCTTTGGGCAATGCCCACATATTAAGTATGAATGATGGTTCTTCCAAATAAACTTACCACATTGTTTTGGAGCATAGACTCCCAATTATATTTTTTAGCTTGTAGTACGCTTGAGTTCAAGTTTTCCTATGTATAGCTTAACATTGTTTTTGGGAGCAAAGGCTCCCAATTATGTTTTCGCTTGTGGTATGTTTGAGCTAAAGCTTCTCATATGCATGATTTCATATTTGAGATGTATTTGATCATTGAGCTTCTTAAATAGAAGATGTTGAGCTCTTACAAACAATGTAGAGCATATACATGTTTTTGGGAGTAATGTCTAACACCGAGCAAAAGCAAGGCTGATGACCCCGTGCCTCGTAACTACACACCAACAAAGGTTTATACATTGGTGACTTTGGGACCTCCCTTATGAGCATCCCCTACCCAGACAAGGCCTTCACTTGATGTAGATATCATGGCATCGTCGACAAGGTTTTGGACTCGCTCTACCAACTTGAGTGTGATAGTTAGCACCACGAAAGCTCTATCATGGTATGTTGGTTAAAAGAAAAGTCTCCCATTGTTCCTCATGATTTTAGATATGCATATTCATTACTCATGATATATATATATATATATATGCATGTACTAAAATAGTTCCGACTCAATGTTCAACTTTACTTATAAATGTCGAATTCAGCTTTTGTTAATCGATTCAAATTGTCTATTATGATGTTATGTTATGTTATGTTATCAAGAGGATCATGACTTCAGAAAGAGTGCATGCAAGCCCTAATCTCGTACTCTTAATGTTTATGTTATATTATGCATTGTCTTTGAAATGATTTTATTTACTTTTTAAGAGTTTTACTTACTGCGTGACTCTCACATTCCACGTACTAACCGCATACTCATGCCACGTAGAAGGTTGATATCGCAAGAGAAGGCAATTAGCAGATGCTCCTCAGCCTTCATTTAGAATCGCCCCGATTCGAGGGCGATATAGAGGCATCATTGTCCATAGCTCCTGTCCTCACTGTGAGCCATTCGAACGACACCGCTCTCCTACAGCTCCCGCACCAATTCATCCAAATCCAGAAGTTCGCAAGGCAAATTGCTATGTTGGCACAAATGATGGCCACTACTGCCACTGTAATGCGAGCCATCGTGTGGATTCGGGTAGCTTCGAGGGTCGTGGAATTTTTCGCACGGGGCTCCCACATATCGTGGTCTATCAAAGTAGGACCTCTGTGATTTCCTAGATCGATGCAGAGAATCTTCCTAGTCATGCATGTGACACCTATAAAATCGCTGAGATGGAAGTATTCCATAAGTAGACATAGTTGTGTTATGGTACGAGCGGGAAAGGTCTCGAAGGAGAGATGTTGCTCCCTCCGACCTAGTCCATCTTCTCTCTCTTGTGGCCTTCCTGGACCGTTACTTAGCACGAGAGATACGGCAGGCCCGGATGGATCGCTCTTGCACTTGGAGTAGAGGAGCGTACGAGAATATGCTCTTGACTCCATAGCCCGCTATGCTCCAGCCTTTTTGGACACCATGCCATCCAAAGAGTCCACCCTGCTCATTATGGGTTCAAACTGTATACATTTAGGCCATGCATGATGGGTTTACATTATGGGAAGATATGGACATTGCCCCGGTGCGTGCCTTTGCCCAGCCTATTGAGGGCCTTAGATACAAGTAACAAAAAGGGGCCAGACACAAATCAGAACAACGTCACAGGATAGACTGATGGAGATACATAGGAGAGTGTTCGTAGAGGACCCAGTTCCCTGGCCAAGCCGACAGTTCCCCTAGACCCCACCTCCACCACAATAACAGCGGGGTAGATTTATTCATCGAGGGCGCCGCAGTCCGGTGGCAAGCCAGAACGATGGATCTACCTGCCAGGAGTGAGGGTAGAGCAGAGCAGATACACATCCCCACCCTCGCCCTATTTATAGTCGACTCACACGGAATTGTAGATGTGGCTCAGATGTTATATATGCGTGTGGAGGGGCACTTGATGAGAGATTGACACCCGGCCGGGGGCAAGGTAGCCGAGAGATAAGCTGTGATAGGGATCCGCAGGGCCACAAGCTCCAAAGAGCTCGGGCAGGGCTGTGAGGCCCTGTGTTCGGGCAGTAGAGGTCGAGGTAGATCGTGAGCCTTCTAGTCGCGTACTGCTCAAGCCGTAATTTGGCGCATTACCAGGGAGACAGATCTAGAGGCATCTCCAAATGTGGTATCAGGGTATGATGACTATTTTCTCATGCCCCGCTACGCACCGATTGATCCAGGTCCACTTTGTCCTATGTTATCCCATTTGTGTCTCAAAAGTTTAGTGTTGCACCGGTAATTGTTGGCGTAAGCCCTTCGCATCTACACCAATGGTGACTCCATTATAGCTATGTATTTATCGAGGGTGTACAATAGAGGTTTGTCGATCGTTCTTCGATCACAAGAGATCTTGTAGAACTAGAAATGATTAATTTCGATGCCATTATCATGGATTGGTAGGTGTCATGCTATGCCAACGTAGAATGTTGGACCAAGACGGCCCGATTTCACTTCCTTCTGTGGGAGGCAAAGGCGAGAGTGGAAGGGCAAGACAGCTACGCGTTAAAGGTAGGTTTATTTCCTACCTTCAAACAGGAAATTGATAGCTAAGGGATGTATTTACCACCTAGTCAAGGTTCGGGATGTTCAGTAGAGTCTCCGACACTCCAACTGTCTCTATGGTGAAATGAATCTGGATGTATTTCCGCATCGCAGCTACCTCGGTATTTCCCAGAAAGGGAAATAGGGATTTTTTTGCAATCGACTTGTCACAGCACTCCCATATAAATCCCTCCGTATCGGCTCTCAGAGAACTCGTAGAATTAAAGGAGCAGTACCAAGGATTCGTTAGATAAGGGCTTTATCGTGTCGAGTACTTCACCGGGGTAGCTGGGCTTCTATTTGTGAGAAAGTAGGATGGCCTCTCCGCATGTGTATAGATTTACCATACTCAATAAGGTTAAGGCCAAGAATAAGTATCCACTTCCTGCACTAGATGATTTGTTTGACTGCCATGTGGGGCCGATATTTCTCCAAGATTGACTTACGGTCCAAAGATACCATCGTGTTCGAGTTCTGTGAAAGAGACATTCCCAAACAAACTTTCAAGACCCGATATGGCCACTTTGAATTTTTAAGTTGCTGCCCTTTGGGTTACTAATGCCCTAACAAAAGATTTATGGACCTGATGAACAACACCTTCAAAACCATACCTCGAATTCCGTTCGTGATAGTATTTATCGATGATATTCGGTGTATTCTCGCTCCGGGAAAGTAATTCACCGTGCTCATTTACTGACACAATGCTCCATTCTTAGGGACCGCCAGCTATATGCTAAGTTCTCCAAATGTGAATTCTCAAGAACCGCAGCCTTCTTGGGCATATTGTGCCTATGCCGGTATAGCCAAAGTTGACACGTTAAAATAGAAGCTACCAAAACATGGCCTAGACTTACCACTCGACCGAAGTCCGTAGTTTTCTGGGACGCGTGATACTACGTAAGATTTGTTGAGGATTCTCCACTATAGAAGACTCCTCTCGACTAAGCCGATGTATGCGCAAAGTTTCAAAGTGACGTAAAACATGTGAGCAGAAGTCAAGAATTAAAGACATATTAATTTCCGCTCCAAAGGTTAGCATTACCTGGCAGGCTGCATAGGTTATTCGTATTGTAGATGCATCGTATCAGTTGGGTTGTATGTTGATGCAACACTAAAGTGATTGCGTATGCTTTCTGCATGCCGAGAAACATGAAAAGAATTACCCCTACCCACGACCTCGAGTTAGCCGTAGTGATCCACACCTTTTAAAGATATGGAGACACTTGTATGTCATCCATGTGGATATTTTCACCGATCAGAAGAACCTTCAAAGATATCTTCACAAGAGGGAGTTGACCATGATGGGCCGGTTGGAATTATTGAAAGATTATGACGTGGACATTCTATATCATCCTAGAAAAGCCAATGTAGTAGAAGATGCTCTAAGCCGTAAATCAATGGGGAGTTTGGCGTATTTGTTCTCGAGCAATGAGTTGGTCGAGAAAGCGCATCACTCAGCGCCCTAGCCGTTCGTAGCAGTAAACAGAGGACATACATATGTAATTCAAAATACCGCCTGTGTCATCATTAGTTGTAGAGGTAAAAGAACGACAATTTGAAGATCCCGACTGTCCAAATTTTAAGGACATAATCAAATAAGGAAAGTTTCATTCTCGCATAACTAAGGATGAAGTGTCACATGTAAGGCCACCCCTCGTGTTCCGCATATTTTAGCTCCGCCACACATTATGAATGAGGTACATTACGCCCGCTATTCTCTCCACCCAGCGCGACGAAAATGTACCATGATATCAAGGAGATCTACTGGGTGGCCAATTATGAAAAGGAAACAGCGTAAATTGTAGCCCAACGTCCTAACCGCAACAAAAAGTTTTAACACCCGTAAACCAAAGTGGTTAATCAGACATAGCTATGCCTCTCTCGAAATGGGAAGTAGTGAACATGGACTTTTGTAGTAGCAGATTGCCCCATACTAGACATAGACATGACTCCATTTGGGTAATAGTTGAAAGATCATGAATCACTTCACTTCATGCCAAAGGAAAGCTACTGTGTCAAGATTATACCGAATTGTATATCGTAGAAATAGTTAGATTACATGGTGTTCCGCATTCATTATCTCTCGACAGAGGAGCACAATTTAAGGCTAGATTTTTGCGCTATTTTGTGAGAGGTCTCTGGGAACTTAGATAATTTGAGCACAACATTCCACCCGTACTGCATGGACAAAGCCAAGGTACTATTCGATGTCTTCTGTGGATATGCTACGGCATGTGTGCTAGATTTTGAGGTAATGGGGCGAGCATTTGCCGTTAATTGCGTTTGCTTATAATAATAAATTTATCACTCAGTATCTAAATGGCGCCCTTTAAGGCATTGTATTACAAATGTGACGCTGGCCATTGGTTTGAAGTGGGAGAGCCGGCGCCGATAGGCTGGGACATTATTCAACAGCTAGAGGAGAAGGTAAACCTTATCGAGAACGCCTACCGACGCACGAGCCGCCGTAAATCATATGCTAATGTGTGGTGCAGAGACCTCGGAATTTGGATGTAATGACTAGGTATATTTCAAAGTATCTCCGGGCGAAAGGCATGAGACTGCAAGAGAGGTAAGTCACCCGAGGTTCGTTGGGCCCATCAGATTTGTCAAGAATAGCCGAGTAGCATATGAGTTGAACTTACCCTAATTAGGAATCCGTTCATCCGCTTCACATATCTATGCTAAGAAAGTGCATCGAGACCCATCCAGAGCAGCCCCACTCCAAGATGTCCAGGTTATGGAAGAGCCGCCTATGAAGAGGTTCCAAGAGGCTATCTTAGAGCCAGACATATTCGTGAGATTGAGAACTAAAGATATTGCTTCGCCAAGGTACTGTGGGCATAATAGGAACCGAGAAGAGATGACCTCGGGAAGCAAGAGGAAGATATGAAAATCAAATATCCTCAATGGTTTCGAGACTAGCCGGGCCAAGAGGTAATGCTAGCATTCTAAGTGTTTGTATATAAAGTGCCTTATAGTATATGTATAATGAGATAGTCGACCTAGTCTTTTATGAGATGGATACTATAGTATTGTGTGGAGTACCCGTATTGGACTTTTATGCATTTCAGGTTTTTTGAGATAGTCCATACAGGGGAAACTCGCCAAAATTTTTCTAGAAATAAGTTGAGTAAGTTGGAGATTCCTATAAATAGGAAGCTTACATTCGAGGACCTAATGTTCTTTAAGGGGGAGAATGTTACACCGCATAATCCTCGAACATGTAGATGGCCTATTCGCATGTTGGTTAAGATATTTATGAATGCCATACATGCTAGGAAAACGCCCAGAGAGACCTGACAAGAGATTCGCCGAACCATCGCAGGCGAGCCGGGGAGTGCAGCCTCCGGGTGATGGCAACGTGCCACGGAGGGAGGGCCTTCATGTTGGCTCCGTGTCACGGAGGCCTTATCCCGGCCCAAGTATATAAGCCCCCAACTTCGGTTTTAATGTTTAATTTCATATAAATTTTCCCGAGAAGTCGAGGGAAACAGAGGGGGACGAAGGTTCGATAATTTCCGGTCCGACACTATATCAAACGTGGTCCAAACTCAAATTAACTCGAGATACCGATGTATTAAGCAAATAAGGAGCATTCTACTGATTTAGTTTCTCGTGAAATGGCCGGCGAATCATTGGGCGTTACCGAGCTAGCGCAAGTGGAATTGCTCCAAGATAGTGTCAATATACTCCTAGCTCCTAAAGTTGAGTATTTCTCCCTTCTCGGGACTTTCTCGAAATAACGAAGTTTTTTGACCGTTTTTCGATAAGTCAAAGTTTGGGCTATATATATATTGAAAGTGATGTTTTCTTCCAAAATATTAGTGTATTTAGCTCTAATTGAAGATATATATGAATGCAAAGCTTGGGAGAAATAGCGTGGCATCACCGAATTAATACGCTGCGTTAAGGTCAAAGAACTTCTCGGTTAAGGTATGTAAAGCTAATTCCTTCAAAGAAGTTATAATCCAAGATAGTAAATAGCGGATGGCGAAGAAAGAATTCAAAAGTAGAGAATTGAGTCCAAGTATGGAATCTAGCAAGCATGTTTTATAATGATATGATATATATTCGTAATGAGTTAGTAAAGAGATATCGTACAGCTTAGATAATATCTCGTATACGCATAGCCAGATAGTCGATAATATCTCGATACGTATAGTTTAGTATGACAATCAGCTTAAAGCAAAAGAGTTCGTGAATAATAAATCGAATACATATAGTATTTTGTGATTGAACATG
Source organism: Datura stramonium (assembly GCA_018107945.1). NCBI lineage: Eukaryota > Viridiplantae > Streptophyta > Magnoliopsida > Solanales > Solanaceae > Datura > Datura stramonium. The sequence goes on from JACEIK010001907.1 coordinate 40,290, forward strand.
CTTGCTATACGTGGATTATTGTCATTGAGACCTCGTTGTGTTATGAGGGCCCCTTGAGAGTCTCGCCCCCGGCTGGTAATCGGTCGACCACCCGTGAGGGTGTGTGGGGACACGCCACTCCAAGGAGTGGTATGCCGTCCGCAGTAGGGACGAAGATGGGATGGAGCACTACCATATCATTAGACAAGATACAAAGATAACTTACCCCGTTATGCGCTGCGCCTAGGGCGTTACGTATACATATACAGTACGCTTACGCCATAAAGATGTAGAGTCCTTCTGCCTGTATTACGCTATTTATACGAGGTCTTAGTCCGAGCTGGAGACCCAGGGGCTCTGTGAGAGGTGCTCGGGGAAGTTGGCAGGGATTTGAGCTTTGAGTGATTTATTTTTGGATGAAGCTGGACCCTGTAGGGGTATATAGATTGTTTTGTTGGTTGGCACCTTCCACTTATGGGGCCGGTATTGGTCCTTGTTTGTTATATATATGTATATATACATATCTATTAGTTGATAGACGTTGCATCGCCACGTCGATAGGTACGTTCCTACCTTATTATCGCATGTATAAGCTTGTTTCGCATTCCATCAAATGCACGTTTCGTATATTTCCTACTGCATGCACTTCTAGTTATGTTGCTTATATTTAGTTATGTTCCGCTTTGCATACTTGGTACTAGTGGTACGACGCCCGTTTGGGGCGCCTCGCATTACTTGCCCGGCAGTACATATGTACTTATGAACCGACCGTGATCCTAGCAAGATAGAGTCACGCCTCCCTATCATCCGAGCTGATATTTAGAGGCTTATATCATTTTCTTTTTGTTGTATAGGTGATGGTAGGCTCGGGGCCTGTCCCCACCATCTTATTAGTATTCTTAGAGGCTTGCGTATCGGTGTATATATCTCCCCGTTGTTGGGGCTGGGGTAGCTTGGCCGTGTGGGCCGTGCGTATGTTTAGTTGTTTAGTATTGTATTTATGTTGGTCGTGTGGGGCCATATCCAATTAGTAGTGTGACTTTGTCGATCACGTAGTTGTTCTACATTTGTTATACCGATAGAGATAATTACTCAAAGCACGTGGCCTTGTCATCGCATGTTTCTAATGAGACGTTCGATTAGCCGACGTTATAGTACAAAGCAGGCCCGCCGCCGTGGCCGTATTTGGCACCGCATAGCCCATCGATTCCATGAATCAGAGTTAGAGCTGTTGAAGGCACCGTATGTGCTAGGCCGCAGTTCACAAGCCAGTCCGAATAGTAAGCACTAGTGCTAGTCATACCTCCTCTGTGGGGCAGGCATGATGCACGTCTCTTCGAGTATATCCTAAGCAGCAACAACATCTCACATCTTAAATATCATACAAAATCAAGTCAAGTTAGGTTAACTCGACGAGGTTAATATATCATTTCTATCGCCTCAATTGAAATTGTAACATCTCACCACAATAGGTTTATTTTGGAGTACTATGGATACACAGGTCAGGGATTAATCTCTTACGATGCATGTAATCTTCCAAAAGGGATATCTCTTACATACTGAAAAGCCGATTTTCATTTAACTGGGTGAGTTCCAAAACCCACTCCTTATACCGAGAGAAATAACTCTTATTTCAATATTAAATCTATGAAAATAACAATAACTTTCGATAATAATATCAACCTTAATTCAACTCGACTAATTCAGTGAAAACCCACAATTTCTATAGAGTTTAGAATGGAAAAAATGCTTGAAGCACAAGCTAGGCCGTTTAGGATTTAATTTAGAGTAATTCTCGACACCCCTTTTACTCTGGGGTCCCAGACGCGAGTAATTTTTTGAGAAATAACTCCATAGATATACTTCCCATAAAGTTAGGACTTCTTATCTAAAGTTAATTTGTGTTTGGAAGGTGTTTGATAGCGTAATTAACGATAAATATAGTGAAAGTTGTGTTTCCCTCTTATCTCGGCCGAGGTCTCATGTGTTATTCTTTAAAATTGAACAAGGGTGATATATATATATAGCATGGGTGGTAAAAGTGTGTGCCTCACGCCGGCCAACGCGCCAGTGGAGGGTGTCGCGCTCCTGTGTGGCATCAAGCCTCATGGCACGCCACGCTGCCCAAACCATTAGTAGGCCGGGTTGCCGCACCGGCCCTCGCGGCTCGGCTCACTCAACCGCTTCGAGGCTTTCCACACGCGTCAAACTTCTTTACTCATCAAAACCCACGTGACTACTAACCGTTAACATTTTGAGGGGTGTAACAACAATATTCAAGTCTCGGCAATGTTGGAAACCAAAAACTTGATGTCTCCCAAGTGCACGTAAGCTCATTATGGTCTTCAAGTAATATAGGACTATTAAGTCTGCATATCGCATCTACAGGAACTTGTCATTTCTTAATCATTACGAGGTTTTCACTTTTATTTTCACTAATCTACTTAAACAAGTAAAATGAAGATTGGTTTGGAAAATTTAACTATTAAAACTTCAAATGTAAAAATTAACTATAAATGAATGCAAGCTTGATTGTATTTCGATAATGATACAGACTAGGGCAACAGACACTTGGTTGGTTTCAAGTTGAGTTTCCTGCATGGATTAAACTAGCATAATTCTTCCAAGGTTGCTGGTTTTCAAGTGACTATCCCATTTCTTTCCACTATCCCTAGCATCGAAGAACTATTTTATAACCCAATGCCCCGTATCCCTATGGCTCAGGAGAAAATGAAACGACTCAGCTATGCCTACTTGTATTTCTACTAAAAGGGGTTGAAAGGTATTCCCTATCCTTAATAACAACTTCCATCCTATCACCAATGTGTTCAAGGGTCTTTGAATTACCATTTTATATTTATTTTTAACCCTTTTGATTCCCTTTCCAAATTTCAATCGAGATTCAATCTGACATTACAAGGTGATCAATCCTACAAATAATAAATTAACACAAACAAATACACGCAACCATAAAAGAAGAATCAAAACAAAGTTTATTTTTTCACAAACAATCAACCATTCACCATGGCCACAACCCTAGAATATGAATTTAGCCACTTATGTAAAAGAGGAAAACAAATACTTAGTCATAATCAAGCGAAAATACGAAGTAAAAGAAGAGAAAACCTAGTTGTGGAACCTGTCTTCCTTCCAAACCGCTACAAGCTATGAATGACCTATAGAATAAAAGGAGTAAAGACTACTTCAAAGAAGTCCAAAACTATGTAACAAATGACCTAAGGCTTATATTTATAGATGAGCCTTCAAATGACCTTTCTTCCCATCGACTCAACTTTAAAATCAGCATTTTTCATCACAAGAATGGGCTTTGGCACGCCGGCCCTCCTATCTCCCTGCCGTACTTAGTCAGTTTCTAGCAATTTCATCTCCTGATAGGGTCTAGCACGCCGCCCACTTCATCTTGCCAAATGTTTTAAAGTGCACCTTCAAGCTTGGGACTTGGTGTGGGGAGCCAACCATAGTACCAAACTGCCAAACCTCAAATCTTTATTTGTTTTATGATAAGAGCCCATTTTACTTCTTTTTTCCTACTCAATTCAACCCAAGTCATTTGTTAGCGCATAAACACATGCTACATGGCTAATAATCTAAGCATAAATTAAGGGATTATGAACTCAAAAATGATTAAATATGATAAAAATATGGAAATGGGCATAAAAATATGTCCAACATCAAAATACAAATTTTAGAATTAGATTAATTCGTTTATTTAACTTTTAGTCATTATTTCTCGTTTATGTTTTCTTGTTTTGTTTTTGTTTAATTTAGTTACTATTGGGCTAAGGCTAAAGTACATGTAATAGTGGAACGCCCCAGTATAAGGGCAGCTCTAAGTCGCCTATGGATAATCGGGCTGTTACCAATACCTGGAGGCGGTTGGTGTTGAGACACAAGATCAGCCGTATTTGTGGCCTGAGGTGGATGGGTGTCCAGGGGCAGAGGAGTTGGTAAAAGAACTCTGGGATGGAATGGGTCCCCTGCTGCTTAGGCAAGAAAATTTGGACATTGATTTGAAAAAAAATCATGCGACTCCCTAATAAAACCTTCAAATAAGTGACTAGTCTTAGAGCTTAAGGCGTTTTCTCCACATCTAAGATATGCATTCCTGGGAGAAAAACACTTGCTGGGTTATTATTGATGCACCTTGTAGAGTTGCAATTTGAGGCCTTGATATTAATTTCGAGAAGATTGAATAAGACAATTGGTTGACCATTATTGCCGACATCATTGGGATTCTAATTCCATGCATATGCACCTATAAAATTCAACTTGCACCAAACTATGTACCAAGTATAGAATAGCAGAAGATCGAATCCATACAAAAGGTGGTGAAGAAAGAGATTATTAAATAGCTAGGCACTGGTGTTGTCTACCCCATTTACAATATGTACCAAAGAAGGGTGGAATCACTGTGGTTCCAAATGAGAAGAATGAGTAGGTCCCGATGAGGCCAGCCACAAAGCTTGCATTTTTGCATGGACTACGTAAACTCAACCATTCGACATAGAAGCGACCATTTCTAATGCCCTTCATGGACGAGATGCTTAACAGACAAGAAGCAAAGGATGGTACCATTTCAATATTTATTCTGGTACAATCGTATCTCCATAGCTTCTGAGGACTAAGAGAACACCACCTTTACATTCCTTATGGGGTCTTCTTTCAGGAGAATGCCATTTCGATTATGTAATGCACCTGCCATATTCTAGTTGATGTTGGAAATTCTTACCAATCATTAGATTAAGCATGAGAGTTTTGCTAGTTTTCGAATCGTTTATGTGATTTTATATCCTTTTTTCTTTCACTTCTAGGTACTTCACGTGAATGATATGAAATGGTGCTAAAAGCACATAATGTTGGAGATGGAATTTGATGAGCCATGAAAGAGAGGAGCCAAGATAATGGAAGATTTGAGCTCAAGAATAGGGTGCAAGGACATGCTTTAAATCGGCTAAACATGAATGTAAGGGCGAAACATAAGCAAACGCAAAAGGACGTCAGAGCCGACTACTCATCGCGCTCTTCGTGGTTGGGCAGTGGATAAAGCCTGCTGGAACCACCGGTGTCATCAAGCATTTTGTAGCGGTGACGTTTGGCACCCACAGATGCCAATCGCAAAGTTTGACAGTGAGGCTATCTAATAAAGGGTAAAAGGTCCGTAGCAATTCTATAGCATCTAGTTCAAGGACATTTGGGAAAGTTTTATGTAAGAAAGGTTAAATATTTATAACTTGATTGAACACCACCAATTATTCAATATTTATCTAGACTTCATCTTTTCATAGGATTTTTGGGTAGAACCTTTTCACCATAGAAATTAGGTATAGATAGAACTCTCTTCTTCTTTTTAACTCCAAAATTGAGTGAATTGGGTAATTATCGTTGTAAGAGCTGAAGCAAATTTGTGAAAGTTGACGATGACGTGAGGAACTTTTCAGCTTCCTTTCTGCTTAAATATGCTTGACTAATTTGGCTAGCCAGAGGCATATTCATGGTGAGTTTGTAAATTTTGTATTTACTTTTGATAAATTTCCTTGGATTCTTATCTAGTATAGATCTACTTCATCTCTCACAAGCACTTCAGCAAACATTAAATTGTGCTTTTACTTTTCTGCTTTTGAGAGAGAAAGGTGAGAATTGGGTGAAATATAATAGTGAGAATTAGAGTGTTTCAGGAGGTTGCATATAGATAGTTAAAACCCACATTTTCACTCCATTAAAGGCCGGGCGCTAGAAATAACTAGTCCTTCCAAGCTTGTGTGGTTGATTACTTTGAATTTGACTTCTTTGGGGTTTGAAAGAAGCCAAGGCATAAACATTCTATGGTTAAAAACAAGAGGAATTACCTATATCTATGCTAATTATGAATCTAAAGAATTGAATAAATTCTGATTTACGACTATAGAATGCCTGGCCATGTCAGGACAGCCACTGGGAACCCCTGTTCACCTTAGTTTGTGAATTAGCATAGTTATTTCCTTTACTTTCCTCAATTTTACTTTGCAAATGTTGAAAACCGTGCACTTTAGTTTGAATTAGTTTATAATTTGAATTATAAACTTATTCAAATAAGAGTGCATAGTTGTTAAACATTTGAAAAGTAAAATTGAGGGGAAATTAATGAAATAACTATCAATTCTTAAACTAAGACTAATTTGGGGGATTCCACTGGAAGCAAACACAAGTGATATGGTCGTGGGCATTCATAGATGAGATCACAACTAAATCGGGAATTTCTTCAATGATTTAGATTCATAATTAGCATAGATAGCACGGATAATTCATATTCTATTGTTTTTTCAACCATAAGAATGTTTTGACCTTTAATGGATTGAAAATATGGGTTTTAACTATATCTAGCTTAATCCCACATAGATATACTCCAATTCCTCACGATTATCTTCTCACCCAATTCACACCTTTCTCTCTCAAGCGTAAGCACGAAAAGTAAAGCACAATTAATGTTTGCAAACCATCAATTTTCTAGCAATTAAAACTTAGTAGAAGATAGTAGATTTATACTTTCAATAAGACCAGTCAAACTAACAAAACCACATTGAATATACCTCTTTCTATCAAATTAGTCAAACATATTTAAAGATGTAGAGAAGATACCGAGAGGATTCCGCTCACATTCATCACATTAGCTTCAATGCACTTTCTTCACAAGCTCTTACAACAAAGGGTGGAATTCCACCAATTTGGATTAAAGGAAAATAAGAATAAAATTTATCTAACTCTACAATTCTATGGTGAAAGGATTCTACTAAAAATCCTATGAAAAAGATGAAGTCTTGATGAATGAAATGTTGAATAATTGAATGGTGTACAATCAATGTTATGTAAATATTCTGTACTCTTTTTTGTGTAAAAATTTTCCCAAATGCCCTTGAAGATTTTAGATGCTTTGAAAACCTTTCTAGAACTTTTTGACCATTCACACTACTCTCACCTATGAAAGCACTAGCTTTTAGCCTAAGTACAACCACCAGCGCCGACCACCCGCCGCCCCAAAATAGCTACAAGTAGTGACCACCAAGGTTCGACAGGCTTTTATCCGCATCCCAACCACCAACCGCATGGCAGGAGTAGATGGTCCGGTAGCTGCTTCGCCGTTTCCCTTGATCCGCACAGCTGATTTAAAGCATGTACTTGAACCTCTTTCTGAGCTCAAATCTTCTTTATCTTTGGTTCCTTCCTTCATATGCCAAATCATCAAATTCCATCTCAAACTTCATGTGTTTTGCTCGATTTCATGATTTCTCCGTTCACGTGAAGTACCTATAAAGAATTAAAAAAGAAAGGCATAAAATCCATATAAATGACTCAAAACTAGATAAAAACTCATCCTTAGGAGCCGAATGAGTTGGTAAATTTCCAACTCACCAAACCCCAAACTTGAACCATTTGCCACAAATAATGTATTTAACATGGAGCAAATGAACAACATACTATATATATATATGAGTTTTTGCATCAGGACAAATCAAGATGTTCTTCACAAGAGGACATTGTTAAAGCTTAGAGCACTACAATAGTTGTACACAAAATCATCAAGCCTCAAGACAACCCAACATTATAACAAAACTCAAGAAAGAAAAGACTCAAACCATATGCCACAAGCTTCAATAGGTGACCACAATCATTAAACATATCATGCATGCTTTCCTTACATTCAAAAAAGGGGTGTAGTTCATCAAAACAAGTTACAAGAGCATCTCAAGTCATTGAAAATTTACATTCAAAGCTTTTTTTAAAGTTTGCTACACGCTTGCCACAATCATAACTCTCTTTTGAAAATAATTTTAAGCATGTACCCCAAGGAAATGATGCCACTCACAAGAAGAGAGAATCCCAATCATTTTTGAGCATTGCATATATAGGGATTATAAGATAAGACAAATGCACTCACTCTCACAAAGACATTTAAGTGCATAGAAATTCGACCCATAGGCTTACCCTTCATGTAACAATTCAATGTAGTGTTGCTACACTCAAAATCAATTAGGACTACGGTCATAATGAAGTAGTAAGGATAGGATAAATGTTTAGTTCTAGTGTACTAAAGCCTCTAATACATTTATAAACACTTGTCACATCCCCATCATTTCATTGAGATCACTCCACCTTATTTCTTTTTGCTTATCATCTTCATCTTTTGTGTAACACGAGCCACCCTTATAACACCTATGCATTCCACATTTAGCCTTATCTATTCAAGAGATAGAACCTACTAACTATTCTTTTTGTTTTGATGATTCGAGGTCCTTAAACCCATCGATTCATTCATATCATAACAATTTTGATGCTACCTCCATTGAAGCTCTCATTTTTCCCCAACTCTTGCAAACCCCACAAACCTAGGCTTTTTCCTTATTTCACATTCACTTCCTTACCGCTCCCTATTTCTTGGGCTTGAAGCCCCTATTATTTTGATTCTTTCATCTGGGAAACTAGGGAGTGATGGGTGCCAAAGAAAAGGATTAATATTGTTGTTAGGCTTGTAATGTGTTTTCAAAGACCGTGCAAGGCTCAAACGCTATCAGGCCAAAAATTAATGTTCAAGGAGGTCATTTTGGGTGAAGTGACTTAACAATAGAGGGCCTAAGATCATACAGGGTACAACCTCATCTATCATTTTTCCTTCAATCACACTTAGGGAAAGTTCTAGACAATCATTCATACTAAGGAATTAAGCAAAAAGTCTCACCACACAAGGCATCACAATCTATATCACACACTTCGTCATCACATTAAGAGAAATGACTTTGACAAGCTAGTTGAAAATTAAAAAGCCATGCAAGGAATGTATAATTTTATGACAAGAGAGTGCTCACTTTCACATTAGATGCCCTCCTTTCTTTAGAACTCTCATGCCCAATGCCAAACAAGAATTGTTGGTGGTACCTCATCAAACAAGTGCACAAAACACTCACCAAGACCCTCTAGACTTAACATTTTCCTTAAGAAAGCTGCCTCTCAATGTATCATCGGAAGTGCTAACCCGGTTCGACATAAAAAATCGCTCCTGGGAAAGAACCATAGCATGAGGAAACCCTTTGGAGTTTATCAAAAGACTACTATCTAAGAAGGCGAGCATTAACTCGCAAGTAGTGACAAATTTTCCCTTAAGAATGATGTCATCCACCTATTATAGGTCCATATCATACATCACTTAACAAGTGGGTTACTCTGGATTTCTCACATATGACAAATAAAGCATTGTCCTCGATGCATTGGTGAAACAAAGTAAGGGAGGAATAGGTGAAAGAACTCTTTGGTACGATGGAGACATCTGCATTGGAATAGTATGCATTTTAGAACCATTTTTTCTAACTTTCTCTTTACGGTGCCTTCTGCTCATAACCGGCGTTGGCCTGTTTGCGCCCTTAAATTTCCATTTCGCCATATAGCACCAATTTCTCAATTTGAATTTTGCTTCTATCACCTTTATCACATTCTATACCTACCAATCCCCGCACAATAAAAAACACAAGTAAAGTAAAACAAAATAAAAAGGAAAAATAAAAATAAAATGTAAAAGCACCAAGTTGCCTTCCAAGAAGCACCTTAGTTAACGCCATGGCTCGACGACTTCAACTTTCACCACGTTTTTCCCTACGAAGCATTTGAATCGCACTCCTATTTTCTTGTCCATTCTTCTACTTTGTGTGGTGGTGTAGGCATCAAGGGGCCAAGCAATTGATGTTGCATCTGTATTTCTTGCCCCTTAGAGGAGTGATGTGCTTTAACTCGTTGGCATGTCATACTCTAAGACAGCCATCTTGACGCCCTCCTCAACTTCCTTCATTGACTCCGGTCTCCTGGGTTTCCATTTTGTCAACCAAGTTCAATATTGAAAAATGATAAAAGATAAGTTTAAGTTGCTCCTTTATGCATCCTTATTGCTTGACATCCTCCTTTTCAAAGTGCACTAGAGTCCTGAGCATGGTTTATTGGATGTCATTAAGAGGCTCTAGTGTCACTTCTTCAACCTTGTCATCTTGCATTTTTTGCAGGGGTTGGTTGGTTGGCACCTCTACAACTTCTTCAAAGTTCACCATTACTCCTTCTTCATCATCATTTTGAGCTTCCTCCCATGAGTCAGGTTGAGCTCCCCATTGTTCACTCCTTCTTGTTATGCTCCTCAACATCTCCTCCACTTCGTCTTGTAGAGATTTACAACTTTATTCTTGAGGACTTGATGATTCCATGGGAATGGAGGGGTTGACATTCTTTTCCGCATAAGACTCCCACTCAAAAAGGCTTGCAAAGAAAAGCTTCCATGCGCCCATATGTATTTCTCCTTCCGTCACTTTCCATGGATTCATTCTTACTGCTTAGGAGAACAAATTCTATCATAGCCACTGCAATGAGAAGTGACCCCACATGGGCATCCATCCCAATATATACCATGACTACCACATAAATGTGCATCTATACCATCATAGGAAAGAGAAGGTGCACTCATCTCCCTTCTAGGGCATTTTTGCACCTTGCCAATAGCGTGGTCTCTACAATAGGGAAATGAGTCATCATAATCGGGTTGCAACTAACAAACCTCCTTTCATTCCATGATGCGATCATACAACTACAAAAACAAAACAAAAATAAAACACAATGTAAAATTTAAAAAAAGCAAAACTAGTTCGAAATAATAAACAACTAATGTATATCCCAACTCAATTCCTCAGTAACAATTCCACTTTTGATAACATCCAAAATACACTCTTATTTTATGAAAGAGTGTAACTAGCTGCTAGAATAAAATAAATATCCCGACGGGATGCCTGGATCGAACCTACGTATAATTGAGTCAATAATTCAGAGTTAAAATTAATTAAAACTAGAATGCATGATTGTTCAACATTTGAAAAGTAAATTTGAGGAAAACTTAAAGGGAAATAACTATCTAATTCTAAACTAACACTAATTGGGGGGGATTCCAATTGAAGCAATCACAAGGGATATGGCTAGGGGCATTCTATATGAGATCACAATTAAAGCGGGAATTTCTTCAATGCATTAGACTCATAATTAGCACAGATAGTAGTGGATAATTCAAATTCTTTTGTTTTTCAACCATAATAATAAGCTTATTTCAGTTCTGCCAAAACCCCAAAATCAATTCAACTAATCAATCACACAAGATTGAGGAAGGACTAGTTATTTCTATCCTTGATCTTTAATGGAGTGCAAATGTGGATTTTAACTATTCTAGCTTAATCCCACACACAAATACTCCAATTCCTAACTATTATTTCACTAATTCTCACCTTTTTCTCTCAAGCAAAGCAAGAAAAGTAAAACACAATTCATGATTGCAACCATCAATTTTTTAGCAATTAAAACTTAAGAGAAGATAGTATATCTATACTTGTAATAAGAATCGAAGAGAAATTTATCAAAACCCAATAAAATTAACAAACCCACCATGATATACCTCTAGCTAGAATATTAGTTAAGCATATTTAAAGATAGAGAGAAGATAACAAAGGGATTCTCCCTCATATTCATCACATTAGCTTCACAAATTTGCTTCACATGCTCTTACAACAACGGAATTTCCCTACTTCTAAACAAAAAGAAGAAGAAAAGTTATATCTAACTCTACAATTCTATGGTGAAAAGATTCTACAAAAAATTCTATGAAAAAGATGAAGTCTAGATGAATAAATTGCTGAATAATTGAATGGTGTATAATCAAAGTTATGTAAATATCTGTACTTTCTTGCGTAAAACTTTCCCCAAATTCCCTTGAGGCTTTTAGACTTGAAGAACTTTCTGACCTTTTTTATCCTTCATTACACTGCCTCACCTACGAAAGCATCAAATTTTAACCGGTGCCAATCCGTGGAGCACCGGCTATCCACCGCCCCAAAACAACCACAAGCAAAGGACCACCGATGGCGTTCAATAGGCTTGACTGCCCAACCACCAACCGCTAGTGGAGTATCCCGTCTTGGTAGTCACTTCATCATTTCACCTCCATTTCTTCCTTCCTGGATCCGCGCTAAATTCGATTTAAAAAGCATGTCCTGCACCTCTTTCTCTGAGCTCAAATCTTCCATTGTCTTTTTGGCTGATCAAATTCCATCTCAAACTTCATGTGTTTTGCTTGATTTCATGATTTCTCCACTCAAGTGAAGTATCTACAAAGAATTAAATAGAAAGGATAAATCCACATAAATAACTCGAAAACTAGACAAAAACTCATGCTTAGGAGCCTAATGAGTTGGTAAATTTCTAACTTATCACTAGCGTTGTATGATGTTCATCTTCTCGTACATGGTGGAGGACACCTTTGAAGTATTCATGGATTATTTCTATTTTGGGTGATTCCTTTAAAGATTGTCTTGAGCACTTAAGCAATGTGCTCTGCTAGCGGGGAATACACCAACATGGTACTTAATTGGGAAAAGTGTCATTTCATGGTCAAAGAGGGGATCATACTAAGCCACTTGATCTTGGGAAAAGGCATAAAGGTAGACAAAGCAAAGATCGAGTTCCTAGTTGGATTGCCACCATCTATTTCTATCAAAGGTATTCATAGTTTTGGGGCATACAAGCTTCTATTTGAGATTCATCAAAGATTTCTCAAAAATCATAAAAACCTTGTAAAAATTACTTCGAGAAGGACATGAAATTCACTCTTGATGATGTACGCCTGCAAGCTTTCGAATGCCTAAAAGAGAGACTCACCACTCCCCATCATTGTCGCACCCGCACCGGTCTCCTCCATTTGAGGTGATGTGGCATGCCAAGTGGTGTTGTCCTAGTGTTGTGTTAGGGAAAAGAAGAGCAAAAATATTTCACCCTATTTATTCTCGCCATAAAGACACCGAATGCAACTCAAAAGAACTATATGGTACTAAATAGAGCCGCTAGAAGTTGCTTTTGCATTCGAAAACTTTCGAGCATACTTTCAACTATGCGGTTGTCCATACTAAGCATGCATATTTACGGTATTTGTTAAAAAGAGGAATGCTAAACCAAGGCTAATCATATGGTCTTGCTCCTACAAGAGGTTGAGTTCGAGTGTGAAGTATCGGAAGGGGACTCAAAATCGTGTGGCTTATCACTTATCTAGATTAGAGGTAGATGAAATATTGAAGGATGAAGTTGAAATTGATGATATTTTTTCCAACAGCAGCCGTTGGATGCATAATTATATATAATCCCATGGTTTGCCGATATTGCTAATTATTTGCAAATGACATGATTCTTATATACTTGACCTCCCATCATAGGAAGAAGTTCATGTTCGATGTAAGAAGGTTCTATTGGGACAAGTCATACTTGTTCCACATTTGTAAAGATGGGCTAATTCGCAGATGTGTCCCAAAAGTTGAAATATTGAGTATACTAGAGGTCCTGGCCACTGCACTCTGGCTGGGGTCATAGCGATATTCGAACCGCACACAAAAATTATTTACAAGTGGGTGTATTATAGGCCTACAATCATCGTGGTGTTTATGATTTTGCCAAATCTGTGATCAACGCAAAGACAGCGGGACATCACTCATAAGGATGAGCTTCCATTAACCCCAATCTTGAGGTGGAGTTATTCCATGTATGGGGTATTGATTTCATGGTCCCATTTATGAGCTCGTAAGGGATGAAGTATATTCTGGTGGCTATGAATTATGTCTTAAAGTGCGAAGACCATCAAGACACCTTAACAATGAAGGAAAGAGTGTCACAACATTCCCGAGAAAGCATATAGCTTGGAAGATTAAGTACTCTTGAAGCTATCAATAATGATGGTATGTCTCACTTCTGCAATCATCTCTTTAGAGCTCTACTTGAAAAATATGGTGTGAAGCACAAGGTGGAAACACCTTACCATTCTTACTGAAAGGGAAAAGTAGAGGTCTATAACAAGTGGGATATTAAGACTATGTTGGCTAAAAAAGTGAACATCAACTCAATAGACTAGTTTAGAAAGCTGGATGATGCATTTTGGGTGTACCGAACAACATTTAAAACTCTCTAATTGGTACTCACTGCTATCGCCTAGTGTATGGCAATTCCCGCCATCTACTAGTATTTCGAGCACAAGGAATTATGGGCACTCAACAAATTGAACCTGCACTAGAATAAAGCTTCCAAATTGAGGCCGGATCGGCGAATGAGTTCCGACATCGTGCCTATGAGAGTGCAACCATATACAAGGAAAAGATAAAGTTGTAGCACGATCAAAGATTTCAAGAGGGAATTCAATGTTGGAGACCCGTTCCCATCAGATAATCAGACTCTATTTCCATCCAAGCAAGTCGAAGTCTTGATGGTTGGGACCATAGGGTGGTGAAGGTGTTCCTGCATATGGTGCCATCAAACCAGAGAATAAAGATGGCAAGAGGTACAAAGTGAATGGTAAGAGGGTGAAGACGTGATCTGGGACCACGTATCGTGTAAAAAATAATCGAATTAAGTATATTTTGATGAAGTCTCGAATAGTTAAGAGACTCGCATTGTGCCGACTTTAAATTAGGGCGCTCATATGGGAGACTACCCTTGAGGTAGTTGGTGAAGCCCTGAGTAGACTATTGAGGAGGAAAGGAGCACCTAGAGCGCGCCAAGTATGTCCGTTACCTATTTTTATTTTGATGCTTGGGACAAAGAATGTTTTTTTATGTGTGTGAGCTGGGTGTATCTATTTTTGTTTCACCCAAGGGCTTTGTTGGTAAGAAAGTTTCTTTTCCTCCTCGTGCATGCTATCTAGTAGAATTGGCAAGTCTAGGATATGTTTTGTTTGTTTAATTAGAAGTAATCTAGGAGTACTTAGCAGAAATAAAATGCACATGTGTTTGAGTTTAGTAGCTTTTGAAAATGACCCTTTTTTTACAATTTTTGTGATTAGTTGTGTATGTTGACTCAAGTAAAGCATGAAAATGTAGATTTTTATGGCATTAGGAATATAAGCATGATTAACTATAGTGTAGCTATGCATGAAACCGTGATATAGTAATGTGATATAACACTGTACTTCAGGGAGAATTAGGTTCTTACTAAGTTCAACAATGTATATGTAATATCCCAAAATTCCCGAAATCACACTCGAGAGTTGAAGTAAAGATAAAGGAAATCTATGCCGTGTCACAGAAAGCTCACAGGTCACTCGATGAATCATTGAGTGACTCGTTAAGGGATGTCGCTTGAAAGGTGTCGTTGTTAGGGGGTAACCATGTATGGTGTAACGAATCATACACTTGAATTAACACTTGAAATCTATGTGATTTGTTTATGGTTAAATTCCCTTTTTATCTCAAAGTATGTTTTAAGATTTGTGGGAAGATTTTATTTCTATTTTGATTAAAATTAATGATTTCAAATTATAGAAAAATTATGCCCAATTATGCAAGCTCAATGAAAAGTCAAGTTTATGATTTATGACTTTGAGTATGGAGATATCTAGCATGATTGAATGTCTACAAATTACCCATATATGAATCTATGATTTTGAATTATGAAGTCTATTTCAAGAATGTTGATTTCAAGATCTAGGCAAACCCATTCATGTTAAGTATGTTTTCATGATTCGCCGCTTTATAATATCAACTTACCATATAGTTTGGAGTAATACTCCCTATTTTAAGCTTATGATATGTTTAGATCCATGACTTCGTATTCATATTTCAAACTATGCATGTAAGTATATTATCGCCTTACGAGAAACGATGGTTTTAGATTCGTTGAAAAATGATGGAGAGAACTTTGCATATTTAGAAGTAGTGTCTAGCACCGAGTAGGCCAGGTTTTACATAACCCTGGTCTCAAAACTATGCGCCAATGTAGGTTTATATATTTACATCGGGACTCTCCCTTGTGAGATTTTCCCGCTCCGGTTATACATAACCTCGGTCTCAAAACTAAATATATTTATATTTCCTAGCTTGATATAAATATCATGGTAGCATCCTTATCCTTGGAAATACTTTGGAAAACTCTGCCCACTTGAGTGTTATAGTTGAGCATCACGAAGCTCTATCGTGATGATGCTCAAGCAATGAGTCTTCCATTTGCTCCTCATGATTTTAGTAATGCATGTGTATGACATACGATATTATATTTCCAAAGAAGTTTGACCTAATGAACAGCTTTATAAGTTGTTACTATGATTTCAAGCAGCAAGCCATATGATTCTATTTTCGCCTGGGGTCATTCCGATTCTGCATACGAGATTTAGTTTATGACTATGTCACGGTGCCCGTATATCAACATGCGCCTTTAGTCTCATGATCTTATGATTTATGTTATGTGCATAATTTCGCTATACTTATTCAATCCGCTTTACTTACCTTGTATATTCCAAGTACTTACGCAGATACTCTATGTTGTATCATTTAATGATATGTGCCCGTACACTCGCACTCCGGCCTGGCCATAGGGCCAATCTATGTTTATTCCGGGGCCACTTGTTGGTGAGTCCTCATCCTTCGAGGACCTTAATATTTTTGAGAATTATTTCTTTTTAGCTTTTAGACTTTTAGTGAGCTAGTTAGTATGTTTTCAACAATACATTACAGCTGAGGCTTTTTGTGAGAATGTATAAAATATAATCTTGTCAATATTGACTCTATATAGTTGATATGTACTCAAACTTCTGCAATTTTGTGATTTAATTATCAATTTTTCTTAATGTTGATCTTTAGTTATTATGTTTATGCCATGGGTTGACTTAGAGCCATTCTAGGTTTTAAGTGCTCTCATTCATACCTATATTTTGGTCGTGACAAACTTGGTATTAGGAGCAAATGTTTGGTGTTCTAGGGTGTTTGGAAAGCCATGTTGAGCAGAGTCTTTTCCATACGTGTGAAGTGTGCCACGCCTATGGGGAAGAGGCTACAAGACATTTAAGGAAATTTTTTCATGATCTATATCGTACATGAAGTATCTCTATCCTTCTAACTCATGTTATACGTATTTGCAAAATCATGCCTCCTCACCGAGTAAATGGTAGAAGGAATGGAAATGGATATGGCCATGAAAATGGCAATGGAGATGGGCACCACAGTCTCCGCCAAACACTCAGCTGTCCTTTTCCGAAATGTGCCCTCCCCGTTGAGTTTAGAGTAGCATTTCTGATGTTGGCCTCAAAGCTTTGACCGCTGTAAATAACTAATAAAGTGTGGCCCATGTCCTCGTAATGGGAACGCAAAGGAGGCTTGAGTTCAGGACTTTTCGGTGATGAACCACCCGATTTCCTTTGGGTCAAGAGTGGACGAGGACCAAACATGACTTTCTTAAAGAGATACATAAAATAACCCGACATGGGGGGGTGACTCGAGACGAGCACAACCTTAGTCTCCTATCAACTAAAATGGGTTACTTATATTTGGTATCGCTAGTAGAGGGATGGTAGAGCAAAGGCGTAGTTCTCATGAGCCGGGATGAGTTCATGGCTGCCTTCTTAGATAGATTCTTCCCAGAGTTGGTGGGAGGCAAAGGCGACGGAGTTTGTCAACTTCGAGCGAACCATATGACTCGTGGCAGAGTACGCCTGAGTTCGGTTCCTGGGTCGGCTCAAGCATGCACAAAAGATTGCTGCGCATCATGTGAGCCCGTATGGAAATCTTGATTTCTCCCGATTGGTGATATACGCCAGGAGATGTAGGCCGATTAGATGAAGGAAAGGGAGAGAGGCCGGGCAGGCTGCAAAGAGAGTGTGCGCCTTTGGGTTTCCGTAAGAGGTTCGCAGGACATCACGCTAGCCCCACTGGTTATCACCACAACATCGTCAATCATCATCTAGTGTGCCATCCTGTGTCTAGGCATGAGCAAAGTGGGATTGAAGATCATCCTCTCAAGGTCGTGGAGCATGCTGTCGGCCAGAGCCTGGTTCCAATTTGTATGTGTGTGGTAAGAGGCACACCGCAGAGTGTCAGTGGTTCTGGTGCATGTTTTGGGTGCGAGAAGCCCTAATGTATGTTAGAGATGTCTTTTCTGTACTTTATTGTAAAAATGCCATGGTAGAGGTCGTGAACTGAAGCCAACAATTTAGCAACCTTACCCAGCACGCCGCCAATGGGTATCCACCAGTCAGCTTGGTGGTCGTTGTCATAACAGACATTTTATGCCCTTATCTCATCGGGAGCAGAAGGTCTCTCCCAATGTGGTTACTAGTATGTTACGAGCGCTTCATCTTGATGTCTATGCATTGTTATAGATCAAGGGGTTACCCTATCTTTTATGAAGCCTTGTTGCTATTAACTTTGGAGTCAGTCCTAAATCTATAAGAACCCTTTCTCAATCTCTACTCCAATCCTGTGACTCCGCCATGGCCGATAGGTATACGTAATTGCCCCGTCACAGCCCTTCAGTGTCGCCCCACGTATCTACTAGAATTAGCCACGACTAATTTCGATGTTATCTTTGCTATGAATTGGTTTCATGCATGTGTTATGCCTCAAATAATTGTAGAACCCGAACAATAGAGTTTTGATCCTCAGTGAGCAGCCTCTAGAATGGAAGGGTAGTTAGGTATTCCGTAGCTCACTTTTTGTTTCTTACCTTAAGGCTAGAAAGATGATCTCCAATGGTTGCGTGTTACTATCTTGTTCTGTGTTAAGGATTATACATCCAAGACCCCTACTCTTAGTCTGCCCCCGTAGAATGTGAGTATCCTGAGGTTTTTCCGTATGATCTACTATGAGTCCTCCCCGAGCGAGAGATTGATCTCTGTACTAACCTTCTTCCCGATACGCAACCTTATCTATTCCTCCATACATATTGGCTCTATCTAAGCTAAAGGATTTGAACGAACAGTTGAAGGATCTCTGGAGAAGGGCTTCACTGCCTAGAAAGTTCCCCGGGGTGCAATTCAGCTTTTGTTTGAAAGAAGGACGAGTCTCTTTGTTCAAAGCATGATGAGTCTCTTTGTACGTGCATTGACTATCGACGCTGAATAAGGTCACCATCAAGCACGTATATCCCTTGCCTCGAATTGATGACTTGTTTGACCAACTTTTTAGGTGCTAAGTGCTAAAGATGTAATTCCTCGATCTAGTTATCATCAACTCGTAGTTCTAGAGAGTGACATTCAAAGACAAATTTTCAGACTAGGTATGGTCACTATGAGTTTGTAGTTATATTTTTGGACTAACGAATTCTCGTACAGCTTTTATGCATCTAATGAATAAGGTATTCAAGCTATATCTTGACATGTATATGATTCTTTCTCATGCATCTAATATTCTCATATACTCTGAGCGAGGAGGAGCATGCCTGGCCATTTGAGTACAGCTACACTCTCAAGTATCGTCGCTGTTTGCTAAATTCGGTAAAGTGTGAGTTGTTGGATTCTGGTACCATTTTTGGGCCATGTGGTGTCAAGTAAGGGTATGCGTGTGGACTCTCAAAAGATAGAAGCAATTAAAGATTGGCCCAGACTAGTTAATCCTTTGACATCGTAGTTTCAGTTTAGTTGGCTATTAAGGTGAGGCTTGTTGAAAGATTTTCATCCATTGCAACACCATGACTAAGTTGACTCAGAAGAAAGTCAAGTTTCAATGGGCGGATGCCTGTGAGAAGAGTTTTCGTGAGTTAAAGATTGGACTCACTTCACCAAAAGATGGACCCTACACAAGGGTAGAGATGGATTCATCGCGGTATTTTAATGCCTTGAGAGTGTTTGTCTTTGCTATGTTGATGCATCATGGTAACGCGGATTAAAGTATGCCTCTAGACAACAAAAAGATTCATGAGAAGCGCACTACCTAGAATTGGCAAACATAGCAGGTTTCGATTAAAGATTTCTGAGTCACTATTTGTAATGGGGTCCATGTGGGATGTGTTTACGCACCATAAGAGCCTACGTAACGTGTTCATTCCTGTATTTGACTTGAATTTTCAACAAAGGAGATGGTTAGAGTTGCTCAAAGACTATGACATGAGTGTCCTTCATCATTCAAAGTAAGCCTATGTAGTGGCTATGACCAGTGCATCAAGCCTGGGCGAAGAGTGTTTCTCTATATGTCCTCACACACCTTCTACAAATTAGAATGTTAGGCTCGCCGACAAGCCACCAACCCGCGATAGCTTGATGCGCGGGCCCCTCTTTATCACGCCAGATCCGGATGGCACACTAGCTTATGATGACCTCCGTGGACCGCTAATGATGTCCACCACCGTACCTCACGAAACCCAAAGCCACCGTTCGGCCTCTCTTGGCCTCTCTCTCTCCCTCTTCCTTCATCTCGATCCTCCCCTCTATCTCGCCGGGCATATATAACCAATTGAGAGAAGTCTATACCAAAGTTTAGACTTGAGATCCTACATAATTTTCTTGGCCGCCGAATCTAACACTCCATACACAAATTTTTTCATCGAGCTCTCTCTCGATCCGCAACAATCTCCCCCAAATAAGTATTACTTGGACAAATGGGTGAGCTCCAAGGCGTACTCTTGCATAGTGATAATGTTTTGTCTCAAGTTCACGAACTCACCTCCTTTTGCTTCCCCCAACTCCCTAGGGAATAATATGTCTAGGGAGGCAGTCATGAACTCATCCCATCTAACACGAACTGCACCTACTACTCTACCGTGCCTCTACCGACAAAGACCAAATATAAGCAACCCCTTCAACTAATAGGAGGCTAAGTTTGTGCTCTCTTCTCCCGTCACCCCTATAATCCGGGGTGATCTGTATCTCCTCAAGAACTCTCATGCATGTCTTCGTCTACTTCGACTCCAAGGAACTCAAAGATTCATCTTGAGCAAGTCCCGAACCGTGCCGCCGTGTTCCCATTCTCAGGACATGGGCCACTGCCTCAGGCCGATTGACTTGAGCGGTCAAAGCTCGTGCCAACATCTCGAAATATCACTCTAAACTCAACATGAGAGACCAAGGCAGTAAGGACCTATTGGTGTGGGTATTGGTGCCCATTTCCATCACCATCTTCATGGCCATTTCCCATTCCCGTTCCTTCTATCATTTACTCAAGTGAGGCATGATTCCCGCACATGCATATAGCATGAGTTAGAACGATAGAGATATACTTCATTGCACGACATAGATCAAGTGAAAAGAAGAGAAATTTCCTAAAACATCTTGTAGCCTCTCCTTCATAAGTGTGGCGCGCTTCACACCCATGGAAAAGACTCTACTCACGCGCTTTTTGTAGACACCCTAGGACACTCAACCTCGCTCTAATACCGTTTTTCATGACCCGACCTGAGCCCTAAGCCGAGATACAAAACCTAGAACCATGAATGGCTCCAAGTTTGATTCCATGGCATGAACATACCAAATAAAGAGAATATATTAACTAAACTGTGTAAAGTAAACATTAATAAGAAGAAGTGTGCATACATAATGATCATAAATAGATTCAACAATGAAAGCTAAGATCCTACATATTGTCCGAAAGCCTGAATATAACCGATGAGCCGATGGGACAACATCCCCAACTAGCTGAGAAAAGTCTCAAATAAACCGAAAGTAGCACAACTCAACAATATGAAGGTCCTCAAAGGATGAAGATTCACCAATAAGAGAACTAGAATAAGCTCTTGAGATTGGCTAACAACGGAATCAGTTCCAGCTCTAAACCTATATCTTGGAAAAATACAAATATAGAGTATGCGGCCGCACTTGGAATGTAGTATGCCGTAAGTAAAATAGGTTGAGTACATATGATCAAACATGCACATAAATATAAATCATCGATCATGAGAGTAAGAATTGCAAGCTAATATCTGAAACCATACATAGTCATAAATTGAATCACATATCTAATCGAATGACCCAAAGTCAAAAATCCAATCATATGGCTTTCCATGATGAAATCATAAGTAAAAGATTATAAACTAATCATTGGGTCAAACTCACAAAATCATAATATCTTAAGTCATTAATATGCATAATCGAAATTGTGATGAATAATAGGAGAGTCGCGCTACCGAATAAAGATCACTTACGTAGCTTACATGATACCCTAACTATTATACTCAAGTGGGTAGAGACTTCCAAAGCTTTGCCAGGGGTAAGGACGATACCATGATTTTGATATCAAGCCGAAGGACCTTGCAGGAAGTGGGGAAACTCTCTTGAGAGGCCCCAAAGAGATATATATAAACCTATGTTGGCGCATAGTTTTGAGACCCGAAATTTTCAACCCCTAGCCCGCTTCTGCTAGACACTACCCCAAAAACATGTAAGATTCCCTCCATCGTTTTTCATTTAGAAACCATCATTTCAACAAAGCCGATAATGTAATTTCATGCATAGCCTAAAATCTTAATATGGGGAGTCCTGGCTCCAATGATATCATAAGCTAAAAATAGGGAGTATCACTCCAAACAATATGGTAAGCAGATATTATAAAATTGAGTTGAATCATGAATACATAAGCCATTGGCGTGGGCATGCCCAAATCTTAAAATCATGCATACTACAAATAGACTTCATAAGTAGAATCTTGAATTCATACATGAGTAACTTGTAGACATAAAATCATCTAGATATCTCATCATACTTGAAGTCATGGATCATAAACTTGACTTTTCATTAAGCTTGCATAATTGGGCATAATTTTCTAAAACATGAAATCATGAACTTATAATCAATTAGTGTATAAAATCTGCCCGTGAATCTTAAAACATTCTATGAAACATGAACGATGATTGTCCTATAACCAAATCATAGATCCTTTTCCATGGTAAGCTAAAATTCTATAAGATCATACACTTGAATTAATACTGGAATTCATGAACTTGATGATAAATTTGGGCATAAGAGAGAAAGGAAACTCTCATTTATAGCCTATATACCTGGTAACCGGGAATCTACACTTGACCTTAAAAAGCCCAAGAGATTGAGAAAAACTTGACGAATTCTATGCTTGATCTTCAATGGGAAAATGCTAATCTTGCATGCATGGGAGGAGAATGATTTAGAATAATTTAACTTCCTTAAAATACTTTTTTTTTTTTTGAGCTTAAAATCACATTTTTTAGGTCTGAGCTTAGGATTTGTGGAAGTACCTTAATGAATTAACTAGAAAACTATACTATCCGTTGCTACGACCTCGTAACCCATCCTACGAGTCGTATCATCAACCGTAGGATCAATCACTTTATAAACCCAAGGACTTTCTATGATGCTCGACCATGGGTCATACCACATACTATAACTCATAGTGGAGACTCATGGTTGGGAAGCAAAATCTCTTATCTAAACCACGAGCTCGAATGACTCGTACAATAAACCCAACTTTTCCCACGATCATTTCTGGGCAAAATCTCAAGTATGTCTTAGAAACATTTAGGGTATTATACATCTTCTTTATTAAAGCCCGCAAAAAAGTCAATAATAGGTCCTCTGGTTGTAGATGGGGCATCCATGGCTACATCAAGTAGGCTCATGTAGGGGTATAGGGTGCCCTAGCTCCCGCATTCTCTCACATCATCTCGGGAGAGATGAGACCATTCCCAACCACAACCCACTGATCACAACTTGCTCAAGATCTCAAAGACATCCTTGGTCACCTTCTTCATCAACCTTTGGATGAGGCTAGTATATTCAGCTAACTCTTTGGGAGTTGGTTTCCGCAGCATGTCATTTCGCTAGCTTTGGAACCCACTTGCTCGTGAGGGACGTAAGGAGAGGTAAAGGCCTCAGGAGGGTGCCTCCTTGAAAACATGTCTCCGACATCTCGCAGGTGTCTCTACCCATTGAGGTCGTAGATCCACTGAGATATAATCTATTCCATGAGGGGTTAAGCCCTCGAGTGCATTCCATGCTTGTAGCCTCTTTCTCTTAATTTTTGGAGCATCGTACAAGGTGTCTCTTCTTTTCTATGCCAACCACACCAAGAGGTGGAGCTAGGCTTTTCATCTAGAAATAGCTGGGACTCTGCTCGCTCAAGTAATTTTGCCAATGAGCATCTGTGTAGGGTATGGAGAGTCCTTTGATGATGAGCTTTTCTTACATTTGGGTGGCGACCACTTCGCTGAAGTTTATGGGCACTTCATACATAATAAAAGCAATTAATATAGTGGCCTTAAGGTGAACCCTCTGATCATTCTTTGAGGGCATGAGACAACAACATACAAGCTCTAGCCACAAATTTGGCCTTTTAATTTGAGGTCTTGCTCTTGCAATTCTTGCCTCCCATGTTAGCCTGTAATGGGCATCTCATTAGAGATGATGCACCCCACCTAGCGAAATTGATTCTCTTTGTTAGCCACCCTTGCTATAAACTCAGTCCCAAAGTCACCATCCTCCAATAAATAGCATTGATGATGTGTCCGTAGTGGTGTCCACCTCCACCCATGTAATTATGACTGACAGCTGCGGGAACTCATCTACCTTCCTTTTATGCTTCACTGAGTCTCGCCTCACGTGATATGGCACATTGAACTCCAGCACAAAGTTCGGTTAGAAATTAAGAGAGACTCCATGAAAGCGTGTCAATGCCTCGTTGAATTGTGCGCTGGATATTGGGGAAGTCATCCCCAACCCCGCCAAATAAAAGCTCTTCTCTCTGAAGTGGATGGCTTGTTTATGAATGGTAGTACTCCTTCATGTCTATCACGTAAGATGATGGCATCTCTGGGTCATAAAGGTGGGCTGGGGTTGCATTTGCCTTGCCCTTCTCTTTGATTTGTGATGAGGATGGGGCTTTCCTCGTCTTGTTTCCTAGAAGAAATCATGTTCCTAAATGACAATGTTACTTCCATAAAACCAAACTCTTTCTCTTTTTTTTTTTATTTTTTCATAATTAAAGTAAAAGAAAACAATAATGTCTATAGCTAAGAGATAAAAGAAAAAGAGATTTGATGTCCAACAAAAATGGAACACAATTGTCTAACAAACTACAAACACTGTGCCAGCCCTACGTTTCATAGGGCCGAGTGAGACCCACGACTTCGGCAGGCGCGTTGCGTATCCGTGCGTAAAACTCAACAAAATATACGAGGTACCTGCATTTCACTAAGGCAGCGGATCCGCGCTTTGCCGGTGTGAGTACGTAGGCAACATCGAGCTCCGACCTCAAGCCCATTCCTTGCTACACTCACATTTCGCAGATAGGCATCCGCGAACCGCAATTGCACAACAAAGGACTACACCGATTTTCATGCTCTACAACTCCTATTTTCGCACAAGTATGAGCATATTACATCTCACGTGTATACTAAGACTTCACCAAAATATCTAACAATCATTTATACTACCATCAACACCATTGGGACCACTCAATGCCTTTCCTTAAGATGGACGCACACTGCGGTATCATCTAAAACATCAAGTGCAATCAAACTAGCCCAACTTATAAAATCAAATGCATAATTAACCCAACTTAGTCATAATATCACATATTCATCTACATGAAGCACAAAAGATGGAATGACTATTTTTCGTTAAGAAAGACGTCAACTTATCTATCATCGGAAAAAATCATACATTCCAAGCACATAGACACTCAAATTTCACCCCCAACTAATATTTCAAGACATAAGAGCACACATAATATATTATGCATTATGAACAAGGATTTCTACCCACATGATATTTTGCAATTGTGAATATCCCACAATACCTACGTAAGCATTTCTACCATGAGCAAAGATACTTAACTAGGAATGGGGGAAACATGGGTCAAGAAGAATGGAAATACAAGATGCTTTCTTTTTGTACTACAATCATCAAGAAATTCAAAGAATAAAGATAAAAGCAACACATACCAAAGGAATGAGAGAACAAATGAAATCTGGAATCCTAACTTCTTTTCTTTCACAATGGCCAACCCAAAGCTTGTATTTCTTGTGGTTAGATGTGGTGAGAAAGGGTGGTGAGGTTGGTAGAAAGTGGTGAAAGGAGATGGAATTTTCTAGATGAGGGAAAATGAATGGATTGGTGGATTTAAAGGTGAAATTGAATGAGTTTAATGAGGAAAATTAAAGTGGTTTTGTTGAGGGTTATGGAATGTAAAAATGGTGAAGAAATATGTATTTTTGACAAAGGGGAGAAAGCTAGAAATGACTTTTCTTTCTTCTTCTTCGGGCTTTCTTTGGGTGGCCTGCTCGTCACGGGGTCACTCAACAATTTAAAAATTGCATGTACTGCCGCGCCAAACCTACGAAGATTTTTACATGTGAACCGGTAGTTCCAAACATAGGTTGCCTCACTCCTACCTAGTGCACCGCCGCCCCGCGCTGCACTGCTGCTGAGGGTCTCGCACTGCCGGGTAGCTGACTCGTAGTTACCTCTGCTTTTTCAGCTTTTTCAGTATTCGGGGTTTGGTTCTCTGCCAGACCTGCATTTTGAAAGTGAGGCAATGTGATATTCTTTATCAAACTATCTAGTTCCCATCTACCCTTGGACTACTTTTTGCACTTTGGTACTCGTATTTCGCAAGTCTAACGTAGGGCTCATCCCCAATTTTTCCACTTGTTCCTTATCCAATCTATCCTACAAACAAAAACAACAAGAATATCAATGTACTGTAAATCAATGACACTTGGGCTGCCTACCATGAAGTGCCTTATTTAATGTCATGGCACGATGGGTTCATCACCCTGTCATCAATCATTTTGAGAGTCATCCTCCGCATCAACTTCATCATCATATTCCTCTTGTTCATTTCCTCCCGAAGACCGCAATCACCTGAATTCATTAGGGGTTTGTTGGTTGGTAGATATTAAATGTGACTTCCGCACTCACCAACTCTACATCAACAACTCCCCAACTCTACATCCATTAACTCTCTCCTCATAAATAATAGTGGTTGCCTAATATTATGGCACCTCAACATCCATATCACAATGCAATTTCAAAAAATTGGCTAGAAGGATGAATTTATCAACCTAGACTAACACGTCTTCAAGAACTCCTAAGGTAGGAATTTTATGAGTGATCCATGAATAGACTCATATTATTGTAGTCTTGGGAGATATACTAAAGTAGACATGTGGACTACATACTATTTTTCCCAAGGATGGAGAGAAACACATTGCGTGGGACTGTAAGGCTAAAGAACTCAACCCTCCTCATAAATGATATTTTCTCATGGAATATGAGAGGGCTAAATAAGGCCTTCAAGCAAAATGAGCTAAAATATTTTTTCAGCACAAAGTGGTTTAATAGGCTATCTAGAGACTAAGTTACAAGAACAAAAGATCGTTCAAGTACAAAGATAGTATTGAACTTAATGGAAATTTTTTACAAACTATTCCAAAACTTTGAATGGCAATATAATAATTGTGGAGGCATACCAACCACGAAGTCAGCACGGCCCTGGACACTTAGCTCAGGTAGTGCATTGTAAGGTATAGGATAAGGAATCTTCCTTTTCCCCGCTGGCGACCTTTTGTATATGGATTCGATACAAGCTTCCACTTATACATTAGGCTTGTGGGATCACTTGAGGGCTCTAGGTGCTACATGTACTAAGCATTGGGTCATACTAGGATACTTTAATGCAAAAGTGAAAGACACATGAGGAAAGATACATGGAGAGCCAATAGCACTAAAGGATATTTCTAATTTTCGTAAATGCATTTATGACGTATGGGGTGACAATCGAGAAGAGGCAAACACTATACCGTGCATTAAAAGGAATGGGGATAAAAGAATTATTCTCAGCATTGATTGGGTTTCGTAATCATGCTTGGCTAAATAAGTTCAATATAATAGAGGCAGACTTCCTTAAACTAGGATGCTCAAATCATTCCCCCATCCTTATTAACCCACTATCAAAATCCAAAAGGTAAATACCATTTAGACTTTCAAATGCTCTACCTAAGAAGAAAATTTTAAGGACTTGGTAGAGAAATGACATGTCAATGGCAGAACCATTACCATATGACATAGAGGAAGCTCCACATGATGTTTCTAATCAATGAGGTAAATACAAAGAAGCTATTCTCCATTTGACAAGTTGGAGGAATATAGAGTGAAGATTGAAGTAGTGTGCTACGATACTGTGGATACCAAACCTATAAGTGATCAACCACTAATAAAGAAGAGAAGGGGGTTATCTAATTGATTAAGAAATGGAGGGGTTCTATGAAAGAGTATTAAAGAATAAATCCAAAGCATAATGGATAAACTATGGGGAGAAGAACTCAAAGTGTTTTTTATTGCTCACCGAAGCTGTGACAAGCAAGAAATAGGATCACCCTATTTACACAAGCAAGCAATAAACACACTGGATTCACCTATACAAAAGAACAATGGGATTTTTTCCAATCATTACTTGGTATAACTATTGTTACTCTACCATGTCTTAATGCTACGCTTCTCTTATTTCGCAAGAGATGGTCCCTATATGACTATTTGAAAGCAACAAATAGCAGCTTACTTCAACCGCTTACTACGTCGATGTGGTGCGGGCTTGAAGGATCATGTAACACCCCAAAACTTTCCTAGACTAGGACTCCTGCACCTTGCAAGAAAAATTAAGAAGAACTTAAAAGATTGCCTTATAAATCTAATAAGACAATAAGTCGTGGTCGATTCAATTACTCATCAGGTTGGCCGGGTCGGGCCGTGTTTGTCTCTCTGGGAACCCAAGAGACACCTAATGACCCAGAGAAAAACAATGGTTGTCCCTTGCCAATCGTTGGTCCCGCCTTAGAAGTTCTCTAGGACCCCATGACTCAACCATGAGTCTTCTTCTTATAAACAATGACTCGTAGTGTGAGTCATATGCAGAAGCTCAGATCCCCTCTTTTAGTGATGAGACGAGGGAAATAATGACCCATTGCATCCAAAATGAGTCGTTGTGACCACCCCAGGCCAAGATCGAAATCCAAGACTTGTTCCAAAGGAGGTAACGCATCGACACAACGACCTCAGTTGGGTCCACCAACAAGTCGTCAGGTTCCCTCGTCAGACGGCCTTCCATGTTTCCTCGTCCAATGACCACGGGAGGAACCACCTCCCCGTTGTTTCATCCAATAAGTCGTGGTATTCTCGTTGGTTTATCTAACGAGTCATGATATTCCCCATCACAAATCCAAAGGGAACCAAGGACCCTGACAAGTAGATCTAATGACTGGTCCCAGAATGAGTCATAACTAAACCAACACTTGCTGAGTGACTCATTGTTCTCAGGTATCTACGCTTCCGCATTTTTATTCAGAATATATTTGTAATTATCCACCTATTTATCCTTAAACTACATCATTTTAAGTATAATTTCATAGAATTTAGAGGAATTAAATGGCTTTTCTCCCCTCATTCCCCACGTGACTCTAAAATATCAACTGAGTTCACTATAAATATGCTCTAGAGATGTAGAACGAGCCAAGTGGGCTCGCAGGTCAGTTCAGACCAAACAAATTCGCCTTTAAGGAGTGCAGGATCGCAATGCTTATCAAGGACACCTATCTCTCCACCATCATTCCTATGCCTCTAGATTGAGGAAGAAACTAAAAGACTTGAAACGGGAGAACAAGTGAAGTAGGGACCGCTAATTAGATTATGGCCACTAGAGGTTTGGCGATAGTAGCACCAACAAAGCAAAGAACAAGACTAAACCCACTTCAAACAAGATCTTCTACATTCCGATCCGTAAGGACGGAGGGTCGGAGCATCTCGGCTCTCAGTCCCAAAGTCCCAGCCCGCTAGCAACCGCTACCGAGGTTGCCCAAAGTGTGGCAAGAACCATCCGTGAATGCTCAGGCGTAGTGCTTACTTTCTGGGTGAGGATATTGTCTTCTACCAAAGAATGGCCCGTCGCCTGGATCTGGGAGATCTAATCCATCACTTCCCAGCACCCAGCAGCCAACTAGCTCAAAAGAGAACAAAACTTCATGTACTCTGATTATGCCAGCGCCTAAATCAAGCTTTTATGATTTGTCCTCTCGTCGTGATCAAGAGAGCTCACTCAATTTGGTCACTGGGTATATTATGCCTTTTTCAAGTAAGATGTGTATACCCTACTAGATCCAAGAGCCATGCTATCATTCATGACTCCTATGTAGTTGTGCGCTTATTATCGCCTCCTAAGTCCTCTCGAACCATTCTCGATCTCCACCCCGCTGGTGAGTCGGGCTAGAGCCACCGTATAGAAACTACCTGGCCTGACTCAATAAGGTCATTCCAAACTAGCCCTGTGTAGTTATACATGAAATGACTTTTACCTCATTCTGCATGAATTGGTTACACACCGTTATGCCTCGCCCCACCGTAAGACTAGGGTCGTTAGATTAGCTCAAAAGAGCTAGTTTTAGAGTGGACGGCGTAGTTCAACGCCTGTTGTTAGCTTTTTCCTCACCTTAAGGCCAAAAATCATATTTATAAAGTGTATTTATCATCTAGTTTAGGACAAAGATTCCAGCCTTCCGAGACCCGACAATTCCGCGCCTCCCAGCTTGTCAAAGAGTTCTCAACGTGTTTCCCAAGAGACATCTTGCCTGAGTTCCTCCGAGCGGGAAATAGACTGGGCATAGACCTCCTTCTGTGACACTCAAACCTATCTACATCTCTTCTTATAATCCGGCCTCCAAATGAGCTTTTTAAGGAGTTGAAGGAGAAGATAAAAGATCTCCCTTGATAAAGGCTTATCGGCCCTAAGATTCTCCATGTGGAGTGCTCCAAGATATACATGCTAAAGAAGGATGGGTACCTAAAATTTGTAATAATGACTACTTGGCCATTATAAGGGTCACAAGTGGCGAACATGTATTCCCTGCCCAAGATTAGCAATTATAAACACATCAATTTCAGAGTTAAGCTTCTGGGCAGATCAAATGAAAAATGGTTAGCTATGGTCAGAATGGGAGATATACTTAAATAGTCTTATAACTTTAAGAAAGAGAATACCACAAGCTTGTAGCATATGCCCTTCTCGCAAATAATTTGGCTTTACTGACCAATTTAATAAAGTTAAAAACAAGAATGAGTATGTCATCATCACAACAAGAAGAACCCTGCAAATGGTTGTAGAAGAATGTTATAAACTGTCAGAGCAGCAATAATGTAATCGCCAAAGTTAGCTTAAACATGAAACAAAGTGGAAATACCAGCCTGACTTCCTCGTCACCGCAACAGAAGATCTCAAAAGACAATAAAGTAAAAGACATGCCAAGACCCTACTTCCCCAATTAAAATCAAAAGCTTATGGTCGCTCGATTATTACCGAATGTTTTTGTGGAAGGTTTCTCCTATTGCATCTCCCGACTAGGTTGACTCGGGAAAAGGTGAAATTTCAGTGGTGCATGGAGAAGATTTTCCAGAGTTAAAGACTCGACTCACTATCACTCCAAAGGTTAACCTTGCCAAAATGGAACAGATGGTTCATAAAGTGTATTGTGACGCTTCCATAGTTGGACTCGCTGCACTCGGCTGCAAGTGGGGTGCAGTGATTGCCACGCCTTTTCATGAACCTTGGAGTTGGCAAAGCCCAGCCTGTTTTTGCGTAAAATATGGAGGCACTACCTTTACGGCTCACGTGGATGCCACCAATCACAAGAGCCTTCAAGATGTGTTCAAATGTAGCATCTAAATCTTCGTTAGAGAAGGTGGTTAGAGCTATTGAAGGACTATGACATGAGTGTACTATATCATTCGGGTAAAGCCAATGTGGTGGCCGATGCCCTGCTGTGATGTCTATGGGGAGTGTGGCTCATGTTGATGAGGGCAAAATGAACTAGCAAAGGATATCCACAAGTTAGCTCATAGGGAGTGCGCTTTGTTGATACAACAGGCAAGAGTAGTGGCAGGAGGATCGATTCCTCAGCTGTAAGAAGGAATTTAAGTCAAGGAAGGGTGAAGATATCATACTACTTAAGTTGAAGGAGGCAATTTTAAGCAAAAGAAGTGGCGCTTTCTCCTGCTGGGGAGACTGGTGTACTCCGATACCAAAAAAGTAGACTATGTGTGCCGATATGGGTGACTCCGGGCACGTAATACCATGGTTGAAGTACGTCAGAGATATTCCCATCCACCTAGGTGCTACTAAGATATACCACATTTATGGGATATTTATGGTGGAAAAACATGAAAAGAGACATTGCACTTGTAGCTAAATGCTTGAAATCACAACAGTAAGGTGGAACATTAGAGATCGGGAGGTAACTCAGATATCGTATATCCACGTGGAAGTGGAAAGAAGTGATAATGGATTTTATTATTGTGTCTACCTCAGACTACTCCAAGCAAAGCATGACTCAATCGGGTGATAGTAGACTAATGACCAAGTTAGCGCATTTCGTCCTGGGCGTTAAAAACCACATACTAAAACAGAGGATTATGCTAGGCTTATGACTGGGAGTCGCCGACCGCATGTGGTGCCCTTTTCCATTATATTAGGATAAATTTACCCACCACCTCGCATTTCTAGAAGTCATTTTAGAAGGAATTTGGTACCCAGGTCAAGTTTCGCACAACTTTTCACTCGCCGATAGATGCAAAGCTATGAATATACGTACTTTAGAAGATATAAGCCGAGAGAATGTATGATCGATTCAAGGGAATTGGGATGATCACCTACCTCTCATCGAGTTTGCATACAACAAAGCTACCACTCCAAAAGATCTAGAAGGTCCCGTTCAAGGCATTGCATGGCAGGGAGTGTGTATATCTCATATCTTGTGGTTTGAGGTTGGTGAAGCTATCCCGATAGGCTAGACGTATTTCATAAGGCTGCTGCATGTGCAGCTATCGTGAGAGGTTGAAAATAGCACAGCCGCGTAAAGTCCTATGCGATGTGAGGAGAAGAGAGTTAGAGTTTGCGCTGATGACAAGTTAATTCGAAATTTTAACCCATGAAAGTGGGTGATGAGATTTGGGATGAAAGGAAACTCGCATGAGATGTGTGGGATCCTATGTAATCAAGCGACTGGGTACAGGTATATGAAAGTAGAACTACCTCCAAAGTTAGCACTGCGGCACCCACCTTCCATGTGTCACTACCGAAGAAGTGCATCTAGCAAGTGATCCAACATTAGTTGTGCCACTGCATTGCTGTGGAATAAAAGATTGTCTCTCTTATGAAGAGCTCCCCACTAATATCCTCGATCATTAGGTTCTTAAGCCGAGAAATAAGGAAGTAGCTTCACTGAATGTTTTATGGAGGAACCATCTAGGTCAGGAACCACATGGGAAGCAAAAGTACATGATGGCCATATACCCGCTTATTCCTTCAAGTTCGGGCCCAACATTAGGTACTAAATTCCTCCACAACACTCTATTCGCCCATACATAATGTCTATTAAGATTTTTCAATGTGCATTCTAGTTGCATCGCCTCTATTAGCATTGTTAAGTCAGTTCGAGTCGGCCATCTACAAAACCAAACATAGTCCTACCCAGAATTGTAGCACTTTTCCTAGTTTTCCAACAGCTTTTAGTCATCATTCGAGGAAAATGATCCCAAGGGGAAGATATTGTAACAACCTAAAACTTTCCTAGAGCAGTGCATCACTGCACTTGCAAGAAAAATCCGTAAGAATACCAAAAGTTGCCTCAAATGACCGAGAGAATGAGTCGTGGTCGCCCATTAACTCATCAGGTCGGGCCAGGGTCGCAGCTTTGGTCTCTAGGGAACCCAAGGACATGGAATGACCCGCTTCGAGAAATAATGAGTCGCCCTTACAAATCTGGTCCCCATCTCAAGTTCTCTTTTAGGACCCCACGACTCAACCAACAAGTCATTGTTAGAAACAACGACTCGTGGTGTGATTCGTTAAGTGAGAACCCCAGAACCCTCTTCAAAGTTGATGGAAGAGTGGAACAAATGATCCATTGCATCCCACAATGAGTCGTGTTGTGACCACCCGTGTGGTCAAGCTCAAAAATCCAAGACTTGTTCCAAAGGAAGGTAACGACTAGACACAACAACCTCGTTGGGTCCACCAACAACTGGTTATGTCACCCGTCACAAGCCTTCCAAGTTTCCTCATCCAATGACCACGGAGGAACCACAACCCATTGGTTCATCCCTAATGTGTCGTAAGTATTCCTGTTTCCAGATCTTGTGAACCCAGGATCGCGACAAGAAGACCAATGGCTGGTCCCAATGAGTCGTGGTTCCACCCAATGACTCGCTGAGTGACCCACTCCGCTCTCTATCTGGCCGTTTTCCGATTTTATTCCAGGATATTTTTGTAATTTCCCCACCTATTTAGTCCCTCAAACTATGTTGTTTTAAGTATAATTTCAGATAATTTATAGGGATTAAATTGTTTTCCCCCTCATTCACCAAATAGATTCTGTATTTGTCAATCGTAGAATCCAGACCTTTCCTTTCAAGCAAGAACTAGGGCTCTGCCGCTGAAAAAGTTCAAGTCTTTCTCTCTAGGGATTTCTTATCTAGGTATGTGGTAATTCAGCAAGGATATGTTCTTCCCTATGTCCCCCAAAACCCTTCTCTATCTCTCTATCAATTATAGTATATTTAAATATTAAAAGTTTTCAAAAATTTCTCAAAGGTTTCGTGGAAGTATTATCTATGACATTACCTGCTTAATTATTCCCAATTTTGAAATTTTGGTGAAACTTATATCTAGTGGAACGATTTAGCCCTAGTTTTCATTTCCCGCAGAATTAGAATCTTGTGGGTTGGACTAGTTTTCCCTATAGCTTGACACTTACTGCTTTGGGATTCCAATATTGTAGTATATGTTGAAATCTCAGCCGATGCATGTTAGTCCAATTTCCGCCATATCGCTAGCATACTAAGTTGTCCGTAAATGTCAACTCACTGGGCCAAGAACTTTATAAAAATTTTGAGGTGCCTAGCCAGGCTCTCCCAATTCTCAATATTAGACTCGTGATATCAGATTTTAGTGGTTCTTTAGGGGGTCATGACACTTCTAGATAAGCATCTCTAACTAGTATTAGAACCCCAACCCTCATACATGGGGCTGGTTCTTTAGACCTACGACGCGTATAAGCGGCCTTCGACCAGCCTTAGAACATGCTATGTAGACTACTCCGATAAGACTATCAAGGTACTTCCCGATAGGCACTCCTGACTAGTCTTTGGCCCCGCGAAGTTATTGGCTTAGTAGTTAGTTCCAGGGACTATCCAAAGGGGGAGGGGACTTAAGACCGAGCTGACGGATTCCAACGCACCCGTGTTTCCAAAACTACATTGCCACCATAGGTTATTTTAATTGGCCTCATGGACCTAAATCCTGCGGATCACCCAGTCATGCCTTTATACCTCGGGCAAGGTATAATGTGGGTCCTATCGATTGCATACTCCACTTACGTCTTTCTCACATGGTTATATGTCGTATTGTAGACTCTCCCACTAGTCAAGATAGTCCCAGCTTGCTCACTGTAATGCCTTCGTATTTCCGCCGTATTAGCTTAGTACAAGAGTTCGGACTGTCTCGCATTTAGGGCATTTCTTTTACTGACAGGTCATTTTGACCATCGCATATTTCAACTTATCCACTTTTAGCATTTCAATTGATCATTTCATGTCATTACAGCTTCGTTATTTTATTCTCCATGTTATTTTTTCTCCTACTTACTTAGTAATGCTCAAAGCATTGATTCATACCTTCTATGTTTTATAGTTTTCGATACGCTTGTAGGATTCGAGTCTCAAAGATCAAGTAATAGATTCATCCAGTTTTGAATGCCACTAGTGGTGAGTCCTCATCCTTCGAGGTCGATGTTATTTTTCTTCGCCATATTTCATCTAATAGACTTAGAGTTAGCCGTGAGGCTTGTCCCAGCCGACTATCGATAGATGATCCTCAAACACGCAGCGCGCAGATTCTCGATTTTTCGCTTTTTTTCGGCTTGTATAAAGCTTATGATTCGCTTCATTCATGAATGGCTTTTATTATGTTTCTAAAGCTTGCACTATGATATTACTTTTAGGTTACATGTATTATGATAGACCATAGTTGACTTAGGTTACCAGGACTCCACCGTGTCTCGTCTGTGTGGTATAAATCCTGGTCACGATAGATTCCGCTTAGATAAAAGCCCTGGGGTATTGATAGGTTCAATGCAATTTAAATACAATTGGGGTACTATAGGAGAGGAAGTGACCGAGGGGTGAAGCAGCTTTCTCCACCAGAAGTTTGAATGGGATAAATGTGTTATGTAATATAGACCTATAAAATGTATCACTTCTACCCCGTTAAAGAATATAATCTATAAAATGTTTTACTATACTATATAAACTCATCTCCAAGATACCGACTCTCAAAGCTCAAGACAATAGTTGACTATTTGGTTAGTTCCTCCCAATAACCTTCATTGAAGGAAAGAATATCTTGGACAATAATATCTAGCTCATGAACCGGTGAAAGGCTGGCCTCACAAAAGGAGTTTATCCCCTTGATCCATTATTAAGATGGACATTAGAAAGGCCTATGACCTCAATTGAATGGACATTTCTAAAATTGATGCTACTTGAGTTTGGATTGCCTAGTAGGCTGGTTGAGTTGATAATACGTTGTGTCACTGGTTAGCCCAATACTCTTGCTAATCAACGGGGACTAACTCCTATCGCCTGTGCAAAGAAGTGGATTAAGACAGGGGATCCAATGTCCCCTACTCCTTTGGTTTTGTCTATGGAGTATCTTTATAGAACTCTACAACAACTGAGACACAACCCTCAATTCAATTACCATCCCGCATGTAAGAAATTGGGAATTCTCCCACATATGCTTTGTTGATGATATGCCGATGTGTTACCGAGCAGACTACATCTCCATCAACTTGTTATTTAACACATTTAAGCACTTCTCGAGGTTTAAGGTCTCTATTCCAACATGGATAAAAAGCTCACTATATAATGGCTTGGAGTAAGTGCCGAATTCAGAGACCAAATAGTAACCGGTTGCATTTAAGTTGGGAACTATCTTTAAGTACTTAGGTACCTCGCAACGAGGAAGCTATCTCGTGGCCTCAAATGTTTCTAGCACTTGTTGAGAGAATGATCAAAAGAATAAAATATTGGTCATCAAACCTGGCTACTTACAAGGAGGACTGCCACGACCCGAGAGTAGACCTAGATCGTAAACACGTAACAAGGAACCCTGCAGGCCACAAGTCGACTCCTATGACATAAGCATATATAACTTCATTCACATGTTTTAAGACTAAAACATAAAACGAGCGTAAACATAAACATGACATACGGAATCACGGTATATACACGCTATACTACACATTGTTCGAAGCTTCAACTACATACGATGGGTTTATGGAAACACCGACTACCTCGAGCAAGTACTGAAACATAAGTAGCATGAATTTCTATCAAACGGCTTTCGAAATATAAGGCACTCACCAAGTAGTTTCAAAGTACACTCAAGGGGTCTAGATATGAGGATGAGCCTGAGAGCTCAATCCTGTATCTTAAGACGATACATCATAGAAAGTATGGTCAAGATGGAATGTACCGAGTATGCAAGGTAAGTAAAACGAATATATAAAATATATAAAATCTCATAAAACGTTAAAAGTAGGACAACACGCTCATGACATAAATAACATAACATAACATATTGTAAGGCTCTAGGTTTTCAATACATTCATAATACGATCGTAATCATAATCATAAGAGAAAAGCTTTTATTAAAATGACTTGAGCCTATATACATAAACATAATCATGCATAAATCAGAGTAACAAGGAGGCTTTCTTAACCGACATACCCCATATGAGCAGACACGTGAGCCCGACTTGTAAACCTAGTCAGAAGCCGTTCGTACCTTGCCATGGTAGAACCATGAGAGTGTGATATCACCAGCGAAGAGGCCATTTTGAGCGTTGATAGTCAGCTAAAGGTGGTCCTAACATACCTATAGTGGCACGTTGTTTATGAGATCCGCGAACTCACGCCCAAAACCGGGTAGGGCGTAACCTGCACTCATTCATGATTGATCGAGAAGCCGCTATATGAAATCTCAGAATTATAATACCTTGGTAGGGGCCGCTCCGTGATACCTGGTCACAATCAACTTGAGCACAACCGACCCATAATGTCTCAACAATATAGTGTAAACAACTAAAATGCAAACAAGGCTATGAGTATTCTAAACTAAACAACAAAAAGCTGACAAGGCCACAAACCGAATACCGTTGTACGCACTATGTCCAAAAAGCCTCAAAAGAATAAACTGACCGATGGTTTGAAATGTGGCTCCGACCTGCACGATAACCGCATCTCAAAACTCAAGCACAAATAACTAAGCTCTTACCTCCAGAAGAAAGGAGCATACCAAATCATCCGTTGATCTCACGAATCGCTTACTCAAATGGACATCCTCACCTCTACCTCGCACTCGAGGCACGAACGTAGGTCCCTAGGCTAAGTGGTACGTCGAAGACGAATGAAATGTACCGGTATGTGAGTCTCGAAACTCCGTAACCATGAGATAACAATCTTGTAACAACTAACTTTGCACATAAACATATAAAGGATAAATATAACCTCGAACTGCAACCCGTAATTGATATGAACTACTATAACATAACTAAACTTCAAGAAACTCGAACCAGAATAAGGAATGGTAACAACCCGGGAATCTTGGAAACCGAAACCCGATAATAACTCTATAATGAGATGAAAATTCAATTAAGAAATGCACAAGAAAGAAACTATAATCAGAATGCGAACGACCAACCAACCGTAAATCCATATATAAAATTGGTCCACGGTGTACCACACTGGGTAAAATAAAATATTCTAAACAAGGTACCACACCCCGGGATAAAATAAAATATCTCCAATCTAAGGTACCACACCTGGTAAAATAAAAGATCTCCACCGATGTGCCATATCTAGGTAAAATAAAAATATCTCCAGACGGTGTGCAATAACGGGTAAAATAAAATATCTCCACTCAGGTAATAATCTAGGGTAAAATAAAAATCTCCAATGGGTGCAATACCGTGGTAAAATAAAAACATCTCTCCGCCTGCAAAGCATAATGTAAAAAATAAAAATATTCTCAATCATGCACCATTTCGATGGAGCCAATAAAGCTATACTCGAGGCAATTTAACACATGAAGCATTGAAATGACAAATGCTAATTTGTGGTCGTAATCTGGCCTCTTTCGTAACATATAAATACAAAGTTGAGCAAATATACCATGTAAAATTAGAAAGTGGGCACATATATCACGTAAAGTCACAAATTATATACAAACAATGTCAACTCGCTACTCGACACCTTCAGAGGTTTAGCAAACATAAGAATTTAGACTTTACAAGCAATGTCCTATAGATAGTCTTACCAATTTAACTTATCGATTGAGTAGAAGCACATAGATTCCCATTTCTATACAATCCTTTTAAATCTGAGAACTACATATATATACGCCCACAAGGTAGTTCCTTACATGTATCAACAACTATGCTAGGAATTTCATTGCCAACCTTTTCATAATGCCGATGAGCACATGTGCTCCCAATTCATTTGCTCATTTGGTGCGGGAAAACATGGGACTTATAACTTTGGAAGCTTGGAGTCATTGTCATAACGCTTAACATATACGTAGAGCCGAGAGCTGAATTGCTGATATACAACGTATGAGACTTCTTTCTAACGTATAAACTCAGATATTTAGTTAGTTGAGTAACCTCCAGTGACTTCGGGTTGGAAGTTCTAAGCTTAATCGATCATTATCATAGCCCGCACTTATACTTACTTTTGTATTAGAAACATCTGGTACCGAGAATCTCTCCTAATTTAGGAAATTCCAACTGTAGCTCAACAAGAGATAAACATAAAGATGCACGACTTGAATATAACCGAAAGAATTCAACCGTATGTTATAACATGAAAATCTACACATTAAGACTTCTTACTAGGAAGACATATAAAGACTTGAGTTCTGTGGATTTGTATACAACATCGTATACTTGACCGAGACATTGCTATTACCTTCGAAATATGATCTCTCAAAACGCTTAGATCAGCCTAGTACATTTCAACATAAATTAGGGATGTAAAGACATAAATTAAGGCTTTGAGACTTGTAGCTCTATAAATTAGGAACTCGTGTGTAACTCTCTAAGTGATTCCTCATAGGTAACAAAGAAATATATTCGTAATTCGGGTGATGCTCGATTAACTTACATAACTTTTGCAATTATCTTAGGAGCTTAAGAAAGCTTACATAATCATAAGTGACTTAGAAGATCCTAGAATTACCCTTTTCTGCATGGTAGAAAATTTCAACACTTAGAATAGATAATTTAACCTAACTTTATGGGTATAGCAGAGCTTCAACTTAAGTTACTATTTTGGCAGACGTTCAACTCTAATTATTTCGTAGAAGGTTACCACCCTTAGTGGTTATTCCTCAATGTAACACACATAACTGAATATAAACAACTTAATTTATAGCTCTTTTACCAAACGCCTTTATAACAAAAATGGTTAATCTTCCTAGCCGCTGCCTACCTCGTTCACAATCGTAACTCGTTCGGCCAAATTTAACAATCTTTAGCTCTACTTTCCTTATTCATCTTAACTTCTTTGCCAAAATTAATTTACACTCAAGTATTTACCCTGTTCACTATTCCATCAATTCTAATATACACTACCTCTTGGCCTAATTGACAACTTAGCGACTCTTTCCCCGTTAACATGTGTACCGATTTAGCTTATTCGCTACGTGCCGCTGCTTAGCTTTAAAGAGGAAAAAATAAAATATACTTTTTATCTTCGGCACTTTAAAACATAAACATACAGGAGGGATTAAAAATATTTTTAATTTTTTATTTTTTTAAGAGGTTTTAGCACATCCTAAATCACTCCTCTCCATGGTTCCTAGGGGTGATCAAGCTTAGCATTTCATCAATTTCACTAAGTGGATAGATCTTAACATATATTCAACATCATATACAGTATACAAAAGGACCAGCTCATGGTGCCACGTTAAGGGGACTTCGCATTCTGATTTAGAACTCCGACAACAATTGTATAAAAATTACGCCTTTCCTTCACGTTTGTTCTCTTCAACAATTCTTAACAATTCAAGATTTATGCCAAGTAGTTCCTACCATTTGGAAAGGATAATACATTCCTCAATATGATTTTAAGAACATAGGAATATTGATCCTTTCAATAACTTAGTTTCGTGTTTGAGGAAAAAGAAGGAAAGGGACGCCTTTACATACCTTTCTTCGATGGACTTTTCTCTAGCCGATTTCCTATCTCAATGATCAGCCT
Source organism: Datura stramonium (assembly GCA_018107945.1). NCBI lineage: Eukaryota > Viridiplantae > Streptophyta > Magnoliopsida > Solanales > Solanaceae > Datura > Datura stramonium. Next base: position 81,400 of record JACEIK010001907.1, read on the forward strand.
TCAACCCTTAATCTGGTGGTTGGGTTTTATAGAAATAACAAAAACTTAATCTATATCAAAAAAAATGTAGCCAACATAACTAATCGTAGGCAGTCGAAATTGCAACAACAACACACGGCAACATCAACAACATTAGCCATTTTCTCAACTAATTTTCATTAACTTTTGAGGAAGAAAAGAGGAAATTTACCTTAGTTTTTCTGTGGTTCTACCTCCTCAATATGAAGTATAATTCCAGCAAAGAAAGATCCAAAAATCCTAAGCAAAACGAGCAAAACTCAGCTAACAAATGAGCCCATTGGCAGCTCACTTAGCTGGCAATTTCCAGATTTTCATTTGCAATTTGGAGAGGCTTTAAAAGGACAAATCCTTACCTTTCTCCTGATTTCAACACCTTACCAAAGATCATATAGGAAGTCAAAAAATATTTTGAAACGCAGAAAAATCCTCTTCAAACCTTGCCAAAAGGAGCCCTCCAAAACAGCCCCTAACGACTTGGCAAGGTAATCTCAACTTATCTTGTGATTTTCTTGAACTTTGCTTGATGTTCCTCCTTGATTTTCTTTGTCCTAACTGCTGGAATTGAGAGAGAAATGGAATCCTTAGAAAGCTGGTCGATTTAGATTTAGCTGGAAATTTTTTATAAAAGGTAAAATTAGTTTTTAAAGTAAATAGGGTGGTGGAGGCGCTAGGGCGTCATGCCCGCGTCACCGCTCGCGATGGTTCGGTAAAATGCTAATAACTTTTTACTACGAAGTCCGATTGACAAGAGGTTTGATGTTATGAAAATTAGACTCAAATACCTTTAATTTGATAGGTTGTGGGGCTTCTAATTCATTATATATTGGGAGATATGGTCATGTAAAGTTGACCCTTACTTATGAACTTCACATACTCTTTGGTTTTTCTTGATCGTACACATTTCCCTTGACACCTACAAGCAATATACAACCCGTACTTTCCCTAACCTAGCATAAATCATCAAATAGTTACCAATAAAAATTTTGGGGTGTAACAACAGCCTCGGCCCTGAACCTACTCGGTGTTCGATACTACTCCCAAAATATATATAGTGCTCATAGTATATCATGCATGAGTTCATGGGCTAGATAATTCTTGATAATCATAAACATGCTTGTAAATACGTGAACTAGCCATGAATCAAGGCCCGTGAGTCGGCCAAAACATAAATTCATAAATCATAGGATCGATGCATACTTGTAGATCATACATATAACTTGTAAATCCTTTAACCATTATGGGTAATTGAATAAATTCATATTTGAAATCATAAATCATGATGGGTTTGTAAATACCAACAATTAGAGAGTAGATCATAAATCGATGCATTATAAATCATGCATAATTAGGCTTGATTTGGTAGAAATCGAAATGAATGAATTTATAGTCGCAATTAATGGTAGAATCTGATCTAAATCCTTAAAATATGATATATATCATAAATAAATAAAAACCCATTAGTAATTTATTAGTTTTTAACAAAATTGAACTTAAACCCCCATAAGATTTTTGGTAGATTTTGATGAATTAATAGAGAATGGACATGGGTGTGAATGGAAACACCCATCTGGCACCGTACATACCTGGGTGAGATTAGATTCTGGAGTTATTGAATGTCCAAAGATGAATTGGTAGGGAGAATCTTGAATAATATCTTGATCTCTCTAAAATTGTTCTAACTTGCATGCATGGGTGAGAAGAATGAGTAATCTGAACTTAACCCCATAAAAGGTCATTATTCATACCCCAAAACATCGTAGTTTAGGCCTTAGGAAATTAGGGAATATGAAAAGGCCCTTATTAAATTCACATAAATAACTGCCAGGTGGTCCTAACGGACGACCTGACGACTCATCCTCACATGCCAAGACTCGTTACTTGGCTCGTCATGTACACTTCCTTGACTTGCCTCTTGGCCTAGTAACGGGTCACTTCACAATTTGTTAAGGAAGGCCACGACTCGTGGTCACCATTCGTTGAATACACTACCCCACTTCATTATTTCTCACTCACCCCCTTCCCACGAATCTCACCATGACCCGTTACCTCCTTCAACGAGTCATGGCCAGCTTCCCGTTAAGTACATGGCCAACCCAACTTCTTCAACTTACTTCCCTTGACCACGGCTGACTCCACAAGTCGTGTGGACTTACCACAACTCGTGGCCAGGCCTGTGGTGACTTAAAGTTCCATCTTTCAAACTTGGCCCAGTCCCTCACCACGAGTCACCCTACGACTCATGGTCCATCCTCACGGGTTATAGAACAACTCGTTCTATGACCTGGTGCAAAATTTTCAGTTTTCCCCGTTTGAACTCTCAAGTCTGATCCTTGGGCTCCCGGGTCATAACAATATCTTCCCTTTGGGAAACATTCATCCTCAAATATTGGAGAAAACACAGAAAAGCAGAAATATGCAATTATCACTATCAATACTGATCATTTAAACCGTAAACTGACGGAATGACTACATCCGATTCAACATATATAGCTGAACCGAATTTGCAAATCACATACACACCCATATACATAAAAGAAACTTGCGAGCATGAACTGAACATGAAACTAAATAGTGTTTTAGGTCAAAACTGATACCTCAAGCTGACATTGAGCCGGTAGAGAATAAATGTGGGTATCTAGACATCATGTCCGCTTCAGCTTCCCACGTAGCTCCTTCAACATGCTGATTCCTCCATAACACTTTAATTGAAACTACTTCTTTGTTCCGTAGCCTTCGAACCTATCGACCTAGTATTTCCACTAGAACTTCCTCATAGATAAGGCTAACCTTTACACCAACGCTGCCCACCGATACTACTAGATCTGGATCTCCTAAACATTTCTTCAAAAGCAATACATGAAACACAGAAAGCACGGAAGATAACTCCAAGGGAAAGTCCAACTCATACACTACCTTACCGACTCTTCTCATAATCCGGTAGGGACCGACATAGCAAGGACTGAGTTTTCCTTTATTCCCAAACTGTGTGTCTCCCTTCATGGGAGATACCTTCACAAATACCCAATTGTCCACCTTGAACTCCAACTCTCTTCTCCTCACATCAACATATGACTTTGGACGACTCTAAGCGGTTTTCAGCCTGTCCCTTATAAACTGAACCTTCACCATAGCCTCATGAACCGAATTTGGCCCTATCATAGTTTCCTCACCAACCACAAACCATCCAATGGGCGATCTACATCTTCGCCTATAGAGAGCCTCGAATGGTGCCATTTGGATATTGAAGTGATAACTATTATTGTAAGAGAACTCGATCAGGAGAAAGTGATCATCCCAACAACCTTTAAAGTCCATCACGCAAGCTCTCAACATGTCCTCGAGAGTTTGTATTGTCTGCTCTGCTTCACCATCCGTTTGTGGATGAAATGTTGTGGTAAGTTTAACCTGAGTCTCAAGCCCTTTTTAAAAAGACTGCCAAAACTGAGAGGTAAATTGAGTACCTCGGTCCGAAATAATGGACAAGGGAACTCCGTGTAACCGAACCAACTCCCGAATATATAGTTTGGCATAATCATCCATTGAATCTGTGGTTTTCACCCATAAGAAATGGGCAGCCTTAGTTAACCTATCTACCACCACCCATATAGAATCATACTTTCGGCGAGTACGAGGTAGGCTTGTGATGAAATCCATATTAATCTATTCCCACTTCCTAGTGGGAATGCAAAGATCCTGAAGTACGCCTCCCGGCCTTTGATGCTTAACCTTTACTTGCTGACAGTTCGGGCACCTGGCTACGAATTCTGCAATATCCTTCTTCATGCCATCCCACCAATAGATTTCTCATAAATCCCGATACATCTTGGCAGCACCTTGATGCATATAATACCTGGATCCATGTGCCTCATGAAATATCCGGCCCCTCAAATTATCAACATGTAGAACACATAAATGACCCTGGTACCGCAGCACACTATCTCCCCCTTAGGAGAAGACCTCCACCTTCTGGCTCTGTATGGATTCTTTCAGCTTTACCAAGAACGGATCCTCATCTTGCCTAGCTTTCACATCAGTCACAAAGGACGACCCTAATATATTTTGCACAACAACACCGCCATTGGTCGAGTCGACCAATCTAACTCCCAACCTTGTATGTCGATGGACATCTCTCACTAGCTCCTTCATTCCCTTATCCACATGGGAAACACTCTCCATAGAAAGCCTACTAAGTGCGTTCGCTACCACATTAGCCTTACCCGGATGGTAAAGGACACTCATATCGTAGTCCTTAAGTAGCTCTAACCACCTTCTTTGCCGTAGATTGAGGTCCTTCTGCGTGAACACATATTGCAAGCTCTTGTGGTCCATGAACACATCCACATGGACCCCATACAAGTAATGTCGCCATATCTTCAATGAGAACACCACCGCAACCAAGTCAAGGTCGTGGGTTGGGTAATTCTTCTCATGGACCTTCAACTGTCTCGAAGCGTATGCTATCACCTTCCCTCACTGCATCAATACACACTCGAGTCTGATTCTTAAAGCATCATAATACACAACAATACCATTCATACCCTTACGTAGGGTCAACACCGGTGCGGTAGTGAGTCGAGTCGTATATTAATGAAAGCTCTTCTCACAAGCCTCTGACCATTGGAACTTCACCTTTTTCTAAGTCAACTTGGTCAATGCTGCTGCAATTGATGAAAAACCCTCGACAAATCTCCGGTAGTATCCATCTAGTCCTAAGAAACTCCAAATATCCAAAGGGTTTACTGGTCTAGGCCAATTCTTCACTACCTCGATTTTCTGAGAATCTACCTTTATGCCCTCGCCTGATACTTCATGGCCCAAAAATGCTACTGAGTCTAACCAAAACTTGGACATGCTGAACTTTGCATACAACTGTTGATCTTTGAGGGTTTGAAGCACTACTGTCAAATGAGCAACATGCTCCTCCTCGCCCGAGAGCATATAAGGATGTCGTTAATGAACACAATCACGAACATGTCTAGATACTGCTTGAACACCCTGTTCATCAGGTCCATAAAAGATGTAGGAGCATTGGTTAGTCCGAAAGACATAACTACAAACTCATAATGGCCATACCGCATCTTGAAGGCCGTCTTTGGAATAGCAATCTCCCAAACTCGGAGCTGACGATACCCGAACCTGAGATCAATCTTGGAGAAATACTTGGCACCCTGAAGTTGGTCAAACAAATCATCAATCATGGGCAATTGATAATATTTCTTAACGATGACCTTGTATAATTGTCGATAGTCAACGCATATCCGAAGCAAACCATCCTTCTTTGGGACAAATAACGCTGGTGCACCCTAGGGAGACTTGCTCGGTCTGATAAAACCCTTATCTAAAAATTCCTTCAACTGATCCTTCAACTCTTTTAACTTTGTTGGAGCCATCCTTTAAGAAGGAATAGATATAGGTTGCGTATCAGGTAGCAGGTCAATACCAAAAGCAATCTCCCGCTCAGGAGGAACACCTAGCAAATAATCGGGGAAGACCTCTGGATACTCATGCACTACCGGAATTGACTGAAAAGTCAGGGTCTTGGACTCAACATCCTTAACCCTTACTAGATGGTACACGCAACGCTTATAAATCATCTTTTGGGCCTTAAGATATGAAATAAATCGACCTGCTGGTATAGCCGAACTACCTTTCCCCTCCAAAACTAATTAACTCGAAAAATGAAATTCCACCGCATGAGTTCTACAATTTACAGAAGCATAACACGCATACAATAAATCCATGCCAAGAATAATATAAAAGTCAATCATGACTAACTCTACAAGGTCTTCTGAGGTGACTTTATGCAATATACTGATTGGGCATCATCTATACACCCACTTAGCTACAATCGAGTCACCGACAGGAGTAGAAATCGAAAATTATTCTGACAGAGTCTGTGGACTAACTCCAAAGCTACTAGCAATGTAAGGGGTCACAAAAGACAAGGTAGCTCCCGGATCTAGCAAAGCATAAACATCAATATGAAAAACACACAACATACCAGTGACCATATCTGGGGAGACCTCATGATCCTGAAGGGGCGCTAAAGCATAAACTAGCTACTGGCATACGACTGACCACCGACACCCTGGTCGAGGCACCCTACCAAGGGGGACGTGCTACTAGAGAGGCAAAACTATCTACTGGCATACGGGCTCCACCCACCCTTGATCTAGCTTAAGGGCAATCCTTGAGTCTGTGTTCGAGTTTGGCACACCCGAAACAAGCATTTGAGCCAACTAGGCACCTCCGAGGGTGATTCTTGCCGCACCCCGCACAAACTGGGAAAGTGCACTCCACCTGCATGCTACCCTGGCCTCTCGAATCTGAAGCCCTGCTCCTATGATCCCCCTTGAATTTAGATGGCGTGCTAGTCGATGATAGGGTTGGAACAATAGACATGTGTTGGGACTGCTGATGTTCTCCACCCCCTGACCTGACCTGAGAAGTCTCGTAACTGTCAGTCCTGGCCCTCTTGGCCTCTCTATGCCTCCGATATACTAACTCTATTTGTTGAGCATGCTACATAATATGGGGAAAATCTATATCCCAATGCAATATGGCGATCCTATAATCCTTAACCAAGTAGTCCGCCACCCCGTGCACAAATTGACTCACTCGAGTCCTCTAGTCTGCCACCAACTTAGGTGAATATCTAGATAGTCAGGTGAACTCCAATGTGTATTCCTGAACCGACATATCACCCTACTTCAAGTTAAAAACTCGGCCTCCTTTTGCTCCCTCATCACCCAAGGGAAGAATCGATCTAGGAATGTTGTGTGGAACTCCTCCTAACTGATAGGGCCTTCACCCACTACCCTAGCATCTCTACACAACACAATCTCCATCGGTCAGCCCCATAACCTAGGTGATCTTTAGAATCTCCTCGATGAAATCGTGCAGGTCCTCATCCACCTTGGACCCAAGGAACTCCGGAGGGTTCATCCTTAAGAAGTCTCTAACCAGAGCAACTACCGCAGTTCCATTCTGTGGGATATGTGCAACAACCTACTGGTTGACTTGAGCTGTCAAGGCCTGCGCCAAAATCTGGATAGCCGCCTAAAACTCAGTGTGGGCAACTGTCTCTAGTTCCTGGGGCTCTTTAAAAGGTGGGGCCTACTTATGCCCATGATCATTGCCATCTCTGTGTCCATCACTGGTCCTATTTCTCCTGCCGTTCATTCTTTTGGGAGCCATGATTCTACAATCGCGAATAGCACGAATTTAGAAGAATAGAAGGACTTTTCATCGCACAGCATAGATCATGAAAGAAGGGAACATTTCCTAAATGTCTCATAGCCTCTTCATCATAAGTGTGGCGCACTTCACACCCATGAAAAAGACTCTACTTAACGCGGCATTCAGACACCCTAGGACACTTCAAACATATGGCTCTGATACCAAGTTTGTCATAACCCAAGAGTAGATCCGAATTGTAAAAATAGGAAAAGGAATCCCGAGAGGCCCCAAGTCGACCCATGGCATAAGCAAATCTAACTGCATTCACATTACGAAGAAGACAAAACATTAAACATAGTGAAAAACTAAACATGACATTGCATATCATGACATACAAAATCACTAGACATACACAGGCTGAGTACTACACACTGTTTGAAAGCCTCTATTACATATGATGGGTTGATTGAACAACACCCCCAACTAACTCGGGAAAGTATTGAAACATAAGTAGCATGAATGTCTATCAAATGGCCCTCGGAACATGAGGACTCACCAGTAAGGTGAAAGTACACTCTGAAGGGGTCTAGATATGAGGATGAGCATGAGAGCCGAAACATGTATGATAAGAAGACACAACGTAGAAAGTATTCGATCAGTACATGGAATGTAACGAGTATGCAAGGTATGTAAAACGGAAATTTAAAATATATAAAAGCTCATAAAACGTCATAAGAGTAGGACAACGTGCTAATGACATAAATATCATAACATAACATATCGTAAGGCTCAAGGTTTTCAAAACATTCATGATATGATTGTAATCATTATCATAAATGAAAAGCTTTATTAAACATGACTTGAGCCTATATTCATAAATATAATCATGCATAAACCATGAGGAATAGTGGGAGACTTCTCTTAACCGACATACCCCATATGAGAAAACATGGAGCCCGACTTGTAAACCTAGTCTGGAGGCTGTTCGTACCTTGCCAAGGGTAGAACCATGAAAGTGCGATATCACCATGAAGAAGGCCATTTTGGCTGGGGACAGTCACAAAGGAGGTCCCAACATGCCTACAGTGACACATAGTTTATGAGATCCGGGGCAGAACTTGGGCCCTATACCTACTCGGTGTTCGATACTACTCCCAATACATATATAGTGCTAATAGTATATAATGCATGAGTTCACGGGCTAGTTAATTCTTGATAATCATAAAAATGCTTGTAAATGCGTGAACTAGCGATGAATCAAGGCCCGTGAGTCGGCCAAAACATAAATTCATAAATCATAGGATCCATGCATACTTGTATATCATACATATAACTTGTAAATCCTCAAATCATGATGGGTAATTAAATAAATACATATTTCAAATCATAAATCATGACGGGTTTGTAAATATCAACAATTAGAGAGTAGATCATAAATCGATTCATCATAAATCATGCATAGTTAGGCTTAATTTGGTAGAAATAGAAATCAATGAATTTATAGTCGAAATTAATGGTAGAATATTATCTAAATTTATAAAATATGATATATATCATAAATAAAAAACCCATTATTAAGTCATTAGTTTTTCACAAAATTGAACTTAAAAACCTATAAGATTTTTGATAGATTTCCATGGAATGGGAATGGGTGCGAACGAAAACACCCCTTTGAACCTTACATACCTGGGTGAGATTAGATTCTTGAGTTCTTGAATGCCCAAAGAGGAATTGATAGGGAGAAGCTTGAAGAATAGCTTGATCTCTCTAAAATTGTTCTAACTTGCATGCATGGGTGAGAAGAACGAGTAATCTGAACTTAACCCCACAATATGTCATTATTCATACCCCAAAACATCGTACTTTAGGCCTTAGGAACTTTGGAATTACCAAAAGGCCTTACTAATTTCGCAGAAATAACTGTCAGGTGGTCCTAACGGACGACCTAATGACTTGTCCTCACAGGCCACGACTCGTTACTTGGCTCATCATGTACACTGCCTTGCCTTGCCTCCTGGGCTCGTAACGGTTCACTTCACGATTTGTTAGGGAAGGCCACGACTCGTGGTCACCACTCGTTGAGTACACTTCCCCACTTCATCATTTCTCACTCACCCCCTTCCCACAACTCGTTACCTCCTCCAACAAGTCGTGGTCAACTTTCGTTAAGTACACTGCCAACCCAACTTCTTCAGCTTACTTCCCTTTACCATGGCTGACTGAACGAGTCATGAGGACTTACCACGACTCGTGGTTAGGCCCATGGTGACTTAAAGTTCCATTTTTCAAACTTGGCCCAATCCCTCACCACGAGTCACCTTACGACTCGTGGTCCATCCTCACGTGTCAGAGAATGACTCATTTTGTGATCTGGTGCAAAATTTCCAATTTTCCATGTTTGAACTCCCGAGTATGATCCTTGGGTTCCTGGGGTATAACAACTTCAATTGGTGAAAAGTGTGCTATTTGAAATGCAAACATATTGGGGCAAATCATCCTACATCAATAGAAGATTGTTAGTCTAGTGACCATTGTTTGCAGAGCTTTTTTGTGGTCTAGCAGCAATAATTGTTCAGGAAAAACACTTATGGCCTTGGGCAGATATATAGACCAAAAACAGCAAGAGGTATGAATGTTATTGATATACACAACTGGAACAAGGTTGCAATCTTTAAGCTCTTATGGGTTGTGGAACAGAAAAAGGATAAGTTGTGGGTGATATGGGTTTATACATACTACAAAAAAAATAGGAGCTAGAGTCAAAAAACACTCCTAAACAATCATGTTGGCTGTTGAGGAAGGTCTTGATGCAAGGAGCTGGCTGACTGGACAAGGAAACATGAAGGATACATTGCACTCAATGAAAGACAAACTGGGGTTTAATATCAAGATATGCTATCTAAAGATTATGCCTCTTTACAAGAAAGTTGGTTGGGATATATTAGTCTTGACTAAAGGGATGATACCTACGCACAACTTCATAGTTTGGGTGGCTCTACATAGGATATTGGCTACTATTGAGAGAGTAATTAAATGGGGTATACAAGTGAATGCAGATTGTGTATTGTGTACTACTCAGTTGGAGATCACCTGTTCTTTGAATGTCCATACTCAACTCATATGTGGATAGCCCTAATGAAATGGTTAGGCTATCCCAGGCAGAGTGGTAGCTAGGATCAGGAAGTTTAATGACTTCAAGAAAGGATGAGCAATAGCAGACCAAGAGAAAGTATCATGGGATTTTTTTTTCTGCACTACTTTAAAACATATGGGCTGAAAAAAATGCTACAAGGTTTGCACAGAAAGCTACTAATAGCGGGAACAGACTTCGGGAGATTATTGTTCAGCTACACATTGCAAGGCAGAAGCAGAAAACAAGGAGTAGCCACTTAGCGACTTTAGTTGGTTATCCATTATAGACTTCAATAGATAGGTTGGTTATATATCTAGCTATAGACATGTATAGTAAAGAGATCATGAGAACTATCTTCGAGTATAAATGTATCTAGTCATTTTGTACGGACTATATTTTTTGGTGAATGAAGAAAACTAAATGTTGACAAAAAAGGGTGTTTTTGCTTTGGGTTTTCTCAAACCCCAAAGTAATAACACAAATCAGCCACAAAGCTTGAGGAAGGATTGAGCTCTCTCTAGCCTCAACCCTTCAATGAAGTGAAGATGTGGGTTTTGACTAACTCTAGCTCAACCGCACACCTACACTCCAATCCTCACTATTGATTCCTTCACTCAAATCTTACTCCTCGTTCTCAAGAAAAAGCAAGATAAGCAAGCTAAATCCATGTTTTCTACCATTAATTTTTCACTTAAAACTTATAGGAAACAATAGATCCATACTTACAAATTGAATTTAAGAACTAATCACCAACACCCAACCAAGTTTAAACACCCATCAAGCGCACACTCTTAGCTAGTAATTTAGCAACTCGTTAATGGAGAAGAAAAAATTATACCAATGGGTAAATCATCAACAACCATCATATTGAATAACCAATTAAGCTTTTAAAATTTGCAAAAAAATGGTGTATTGCCCAATAAACTTGTAGAAGAAGAAGAAGAAGGAGGAAAGTGAACTCTTTATCTCTCTCTACTTCTCTCTACAATTCAATTCTATGTTATGATGTGTTATGACACGGGTGTGTACAATTAGGGTAAAACATGCACATTCTCCTAGCACAGCTTTGCAAATTTTCCCGTGGAAGTTTCTCAGGTACTTTTGTGCCAAACTGAATGATTTTTCCCTTGTCGATATTGGGGTCAATTGCATGGCGCCTGCGTTTCGTAGGTGCCCATCCACGGCTTGCATCTGCTTCGCAGACCAAAACAAAATTGTCTTAAGCCTTTTTGGGTTTACACCTACATCTTGTAGGTGCCAGCCTATGCTTCACAGGTTCATTTTAGCTCCTTCCCAGTTCTAATTGCATGGCACCTATATTTCAGAGGTGCTAATATGCGGTACACATGTTCTTTTCTTCTAGTTGAGTGTTTTTTGTTCAATTTTCTAGTTTCTTTATCAAAGTCCAATTCCTACACAAACAAAGAAAAAAGGCATAAAACATTCCTAATTTGTTTGAAAAAAAAAGCAATAGCTCATGCTTAAAATCCTATTGTGTGAGTAAATTACCAACTCATTAGCTACACTTGTTTATCAGAGAATGAGTCATTGATCTCCAACTCATTATTCAACCTTCCTTCTTTATCCAAACTATACAAGTGATTGGCCACCTGGTTCATAGTTCTCTTTTGGTCTCTAACTTAAAAGTCAAATTCCTAGAACAGTAATATCCACCAAATACGCCTGGACTTTGCATCCTTCTTTTCCATTAGGTATTGGATGGCTGCATGATTTGTGTGAACTTTCACATTCATGCCCAGTAGGTATGTTTTGAATTTTTTGAATGCATAAACTACTACTAGTAGCTCTTGTTCAGTTACTAGTTATTGTATAATTCTATGAAAAGGCATTCATAGATTTTCTAGAATAGTAAATAGGGTGAAAGATCTTCTCTTACCTCTGACCCTAAACAACTCCCAAAACTACCCCGCTTGCATCATACATGACCTCAAATTTTTTGGTCCAGCTTGGTGCAATAATAATAGAAGCGGTGATAAGCTTCTCCTTTATGCTTTTCAATGGTTTGGGGCATGCTTCCAGACACACAGTTTTTCTCCTTCTCCAACAACCTACAGGATAAGCAATTTGGAAAAAAGTTCTTTAAGAAAGCGCTGGTAAAATCTGACATGCCCAACAAAGCTTCTGATACCCTTAACAGAGATAGGAGGTGGTAGTTAAGAGATGACCTTAATGTTTACTTTGTCAACCTCAATCCCCTATTCAAAAATCTTGTGCCCTATCACAATGCCTTCTTACACAATAAAATGGCACTTTTCCCAGTTCAACACTAAATTTGTTTTCTCACAGCGCTTTAATACCAAATCTAAGTGAGCTAAACAATATTTAAATGAATCACCTACTACTAAGAAGTCATCCATAAAAATATCAATAGTGCCCCCCACCATGTTTGAGAAGATAGCCATCATGCATCTTTATAAAGTAGTTGGAGCATTGCATAACCGGAAAGGCATCAACTTGAAAGCATATGTCCCAGAAGGACATGTAACTATATTCTTCTCCACGTCTTCAGGAGATATAGATATCTGATTGTAGCCAAAGTATCTATTAAGAAAGCAATAATAAGCTCTAACTACAAGCATATCAAGCATTTGGTCCACAAACGACATCAGGAGGTGGTCCTTTTAGTTCTTGTAATTTAATTTGTAATAGTCCATACACATGCGCCAGTCAGTTACAGTTGTAGTCGTTACCAGTTCATTCTTCTCATTAGGGACTACAGTCATCCCACCTTTCTTGAGTGCGATTGCATTGGGGACTAAATCACTGACTATTGGAAATAGGGTATACCGGTCTTGCATCCAATCACTTGATAATCTCTTTCTCAACCACTTCTTGCATTGGAGGAATTTAACCTTCTCTGGTGCTTAATGCTCATAATACAATCCTCCTTTAGCTAAATCTTATGGGCGCAAATAACTAGAGGAATGTCTATAATGTATGCAATGGACCAACCAATGGCCCTCTTGTAAGTTCCCAAAATAGATACCAACTCCTCAGCTTGACACTCCAAAATCCTTGCAGAGATGATCCTATGGATCAAGGAACAAATATCTCAAATGTGTAGAAAGAGGCTTAAGCTCCAAGAATAGAAGCTTTCAATCGACGACTTAGCATATGGATTCTTTATATTCTTCAGGTCAAGTTCAAGCTTCTTAGGTCAAAAGAATAAGATCCCATGTCCATAGTTGCATTCACTATCTCCTTGAGTACTTCACTATTCTCATGAGTAAACTTCATGATCATTGTTTCTTAATGCTTCGACCACAAACTTTTTCTCAGCAGCAACCTCAACTACCTCATTAATAGTGTCAATGACAGAGATGAAACTCATATCTATAAGCTGCTTCATTGACTTGCACACATTGAGTTCAACCAAAACTTCAACTTGCCACTCTCAATGTCAACCAGTTCTCTACCGATAGCCAAGAATGGTTGTCCCAAGATGATAGGGACTTCAAAGTCAATTATATAGTTCAAGATGATGTCGACAACTAAGAAGATGAAGTTTCACTAGCAGATCATATGATGTCTGCACCAGTCTTTTCACTATATTGTCGGCCATAAGTAGCCATAATATCATCGATTTACGGATCCCAAGCCCAACATTTCATAGATTGCAAGTGGCATTAGATTGATGCTTGCGACTAGGTCGCATAATGCCTTAGAAAAACTAAAGGCCCCTATTGTGAATGGACTAGTGAAGTCTCCAAGATCCTCTTCCTTTTGGAATAGGGAGTTAGAAGCAATTGCACTACAATGGTACAAGTTATCCACTTATTCAAAACTCATCGTCCTTTTTTTTTTCACGAGATCCTTCATAAATTTTGCATACCCAGGCATTTGTTCAAGTGCATCACCAATAGGGCATTAATAGAGAATTACTTAAACATGGATATAAATTTGTGGAACTTGTCGTCTTCCACCTTTTTCTTAAGACGTTGAGGAAAAGGTGTAACTGGTCTCAGAATAGGAGTCAATATCTTTTGGACCTCCTTCTCCTTTCCTTTCTTGGCAGCCATTTTGTCACACCCTAAACCCGGTGTCATGACCTGAGCTAGGATCCCTGATCAAGATACGAGACCTAGAACCATGAAGGGCTCCAAGCTAACCCATGGTACATAGATAGCATGACCTCAGAGCATAATCAAGAGGAAATCAACATAAGCATGAATAAGCATAATATTGAATATCATAAAGCATAAACAAAAGTGATAACATCACAATGCTGAGTCACAAAGCTGAACATACTATGTCTGAAAAGCCTCTACTATCTGATGAGAAACCAGGACATGCCCCCAACTAACTCCATGTCTAAAACTAAACTGACATAACAACATAACTAAATGAATGTCCACAAAAGATGAGGATTCACCCAACAGAGACTGAACTGGACTGATATGGAAACAGAACTAACGACGCCACTAACACGCCCCGCCTTGGGGAATATGACTGGCACCTGGTGCCCTAGTAGGACCTGGACTGCTAACTGGTGAGCCTAAGCACATCTGGTGCCCGGCTAGCTCTATTTTGGATTTCTGGAAATAACGGGCTATATAACGGCTGTAAATACAGCCTTCGGCCGACTGGGCCTATAGCCACCTGTATAAAGCTTCAGCTAACCAGAATACTATATCTCATAGGGGAACCTATGCGGGCCGACAAGGCCACCGTCTTGTCTAGTTATCGTAGCTTAACGCCCAAATGCTATACATCTACGTGACCGGCAAGGTCACCACTACCTATCAGATCATGGCCCCACACGGCCAACACAAACAGAATACTAAAGCGTCTCACGCACAAACGCATGGCCTCACGACCGGCTGAAGCCGACCCACGAGGGGGAGATATATATATACAATGCGCAAGCCTCTAAGTGCGATAAAAATGATTGGGACAAGGCCCCGACCTACCCATCTTTGTACAATAAAAGAAAATGAACTACACCTCTGAATATCAGGCTCCGGATGACAGGAACTGACGACTCTATGGCCTGGCTGGAATCACGAGGGATCGCCTCCTCGTCTATGAGTACTGGGGCAAATGTCTATGACACCCCAATGGGCGTCGATGCCAGCACAGTGCGAGTATACCAAATGGCGAATGGCCCGAATACAACTAACATAACTAGAAATTCTGAATAGCGGGGAGATAAGCGAGATCTGTAAGAACTAATATGGGCCAGATGAGGCTTTTCACGAAGGCTGTGATAGGGGCGGGGAGCGTACCTGTCGACGCGACGGCTGGCTGGCTATTAACTAATATATAACATGTAAATACATATATAGAAAACAAGAACCAAATGCTAACCCCATAAGCCCGGATGGTGCCAATCAATCAAACAATCTATATACCCCTACACGGTCAAAACCAACCAAATAAGTCACTCCTCATCTGCTAACTACGAGCACCTCTGCCCGGCCCGTTGGGCTCCGGCTCGGGCCATAACCTTCGATATAAATATAGCTGTGTCTAAGTTTGGAGGACTCCTATATTGTATCTATAAACTGTAACTGAATGCGAATCTGTTCCACAGGAATGCGCACAACGAGTAATCTTAACCTTAATGCTGATCAGCCTGATAGGGAAACTTTATTCCATCTTCGTCAATGCGGGGCGGCATGCCACTCCTTGGAGTGGCGTAAACCACCCTTTCGATGGCGACAGTTACAAACCCGGAGGCGCTAGGACGCTCCAAAGGGTTCCTCACGACACAATCAAAAGTCTCAACAATCCAATAAGCACATATACAGTAAGCATGTTTAATTGAAAAATACTGTCGTATCTTGATTTCTTATTCTGAACTCTTTCTGTATTTAACTGATTCTCATACTACTTTATATTGAATGCGGGTCTTTATCGTACTTTGTAGCCAAGATACTCTCTGTCTGTTTGGCTAGTGCAGCAGCCAGTTATCATCATTTGTATGGCTAATCTGTAGCCAAGATACTATTTGTCTATCTGATTTTACTTTACTAACTTTTATTCTAAATATATGTCATATTATTCTAAAAACATGCTTGCTAAGCGCGCCACGGGCTATCTTGATGCGGAATGCTAATTACGCCATTTGGTCTTCCCTTTATTACCTTTCGAACAGTGCGATATAACGACGCCAAACAGGTTTACTGAACTGCTCAAAACTCAATATTCAACTCCGGGAAATTCTATTATGGAGTTTACTGTATTATGCTAGGCTAGAGTTACTAAGCTTGCCGAAGGAGCATCTTTACATACCTTAACCTCGGGTTGTCAGGTTAACGGACGAAGCTGGTCAAATTACTCCCAGCTATTTCTCCCAACCGCATTCACATATGTTTCAATTAGAATTCAAATCACCAATATTCTGAAAGAAAACAATCACTTTCAATATATTTATAGCCCAAACTTTGGTTTATCGAAAGACGATCAAAAACTTTCTATTTCTCAAAGTCAGAAGGGAGAAATACTCACTTTAAGGGTAGGAGCACATTAACACTTTAATGTTGGAGCAATTCCACTTACCTTAGCCCGGAGCACGACGATTTGTCAGCCGGGAAATTAAACTAAATCTGTAGGAATGCTCGCTGCTGCTCATCTATCAGTATCTGAGGTTAATTTGAATTTGGACTATGTTTGGCAGCGTAATCGGCGATAATTTAATATACTCAGTACCCTCTATTTTTCTCGCGAGCTCTATGGAAATTTTAAGATATTAATGAAACTAAACTGAAGTGGGCTTTGCTATGCTTCAGGCCTGGACAGGGCCAACGTGTCACAGAGCCAGCATGGGTCTCCACCTCCGTGACGCATTGCCATCAGGAGGCTCTGTGGCTCCTTCGCGATGGTTCGACGAGTTTCAGTCGGTCTTTTCCCCGAGCCTTTTTCTACATGTATGGCTTTCAAATACGCTTAACCAACACGTGAATAGGCCATCTATGTGTTGGAAATTTTATGGGGGTGTAACATTCTCCATCCCTTAAGAACATTCATCTCGGCAGGCGCACCCCACGGTGAAGTACTCGGCACGATGAAACCTTTATCTAACAAATTCTCAGTGCTCCTTTAACTCTGAGTTCTGCAAGAGCCATACGATACGGAGGAATTGATATGGGCTGAGTACCTGGTAGCAAGTTGATTGCAAAATCTATTTCCCTTTCTGGGGGAATACCCAGTAACTCATCACGGAAATAAATCGAGAATTCATTCACCCTTTGGAACGAATGGAGTGTCGGAGACTCTACTCGAACATCCTGAACCTCACGACTAGGTGGTAAATACATCCCTTAGCTATCAATTTCCTTGCCTGAAGGTAGGAAATAAACCTACCTTACAGCGTAGCGTACTTGCCTTTCCACTCTCACCGCGCCTCCCGGGGAAAGTGGAGATCGGACCATCTTGGTCAACATTCTACGTTGGCATAGCACGACACTAACCAATCCATAACCATTATGGCATCGAAATCAACCATTTCTAACTCTACCAGATCTACTGTACTCTGGCGATCAGCAAACTCTACTGTACACCCTCGATAAATATTGCTAGCTATAATAGAGGTCACCAACGGGTGTAGATGCTGAAAGAGCTGCTTGTAATAACTACGGTGCGACATTAAACTTTCGAGCCACAAATGGGGTGATATATGACAAGTGGACCCTGGATCAATCAGTACATAAGCAGGGCATGAACAGATAGTCATCATACTTGTTACTACATCTGGAGACGGCTCACGAGTCTGTCTCCCTAGTAATGCATAGGTACGGCGAGCCCGTACCTGAACTAGAAATACGATCTACCTCGGCCTCTGTGAACACAGGAGTCTACGCCACACGAGAGTCTCGCCCGGGCTCGTGGCCCTGCGGATCCCCTATCCTGACTATCTCTGCTCTCTTGCCCCCTAGCCGGACAATCTCTTATCTGGTGCCCCTCCTGCTGCATATATAACATCTTTGAGGAGCGTATCTACAAGCTCCAGTGTGAGTCAGCCACCCAATTGGAAGGCCGGGCGGGGTGTGGCACTCTGCTCTCCCCTTCTGCTGCAGGGAATCTATTGTTAGAGAACTGCCACCAGACTCTGACTGCCCTCGACGAACAAATCTACCTCGCTGCTGCTGTTGTGGTGGAGGTGGGGGTCTAGGGGATCTATCGACTTAGGAACTGGGTCCTCTACGAACCTCATCTGCGCCATAAATACGATGCAATCTCTCTTGTGTATTCACACAGTTATAATCTCACGCCTGTTGCCATTTGTCTAAGGCCCTCAGTAGTGCGAGCAGGCACACGGCTAACAAGACAGCCATCCTTATCTTCCTGTATAGCCGTCATGCATGCTTCCATATGTGATACGGGTTTAGGACCCATAATAAACTGTGAACTCTTGGGCTGACATAGTATCGACAAAATTTGGAGCATAGCGGAGGCTAAGAGTCAAAGCTTGTAAAGCATATTCTCGTACGCTCCTCGCCCCTTGCTCCAAATGCAGCCCGATCTCCCATGATAACGGTCCAGGAAGGCCTCCGAGAAGCTGGTCCAGGTCGGAGGAGCAACATCTCTCCCTCGAGACCTTTCCCAACTCTCGTACCATAATACAACTATGTCCCTTAGCCCGAGCAACGCCGGCTCAGGCGGTGCAGCAGGGTCACATGCATAACCGAAAAAATTCTCTACATCCAGTCTAGAAATCCTAGGGTCCTCACGCCTGTCGGCCCCGGTGAACTCGGGGACCGGTGCCAAAAACTCCCTAACCTTGGGCCGGCGGACCCACACGATGGCTCACGCTACTACGAGGTGGCGGCTGGCATGGCTGTGTGGCCATCATTTGTGCCAACATAACCCTTTGCGCTACGAACTTCCTGGTGCGATGGCGAAGGTACGGGAGGTGCTCCGGGAGGCGAGTTCATACTCCAACGGCCACGTGTGAGGGGATTCTTGAGAGGGCTGTGATGAAGCCTCTGTAAGCCTCGGATCGAGGCGACTCACAGATGGCCGAGACATCCTGCGGGTGCCTTCTCACTATTGCTGTATCTGATCTTCTACATGTGGGGCATCGACGTCTGCAATTCTTATGCGTAGACAAAGAATATGATAAGTTTTAGAGACTCAACCTATACTATACCGCTCTATAACCTGTTGAATGAGAAAGAAGAGTAACCATCTAATCATGCCTCATGACCTCCACTGCCTATAGTATGTGGTGCACAGCATCAAGACAAGACTCTACTTAGCACGGCTTGCAGGAGCTCTGGGATGCGACCTGCTCGATACCAAGTTTGTCACACCCCGCCTTAGGGGTATGAGCGGCACACAGTGCCCTAGTAGGACACGGACTGCTAGCGGTGAGCCTAAGCACATGCGGTGCCCGACTAGCTCTATTTCGGATTTAAGAGCAACCGGGCTGTATAGCAGTTTAGCCAAACTGCAGCCTCAGGCGTGGGACTATAGCCACCTATATAAGCTTCATCTAACTAAAATACTATATCTCATAGGGGAACCTATGCCGGGCCGACAAGGCCACCATGCTGTCTAGTTATCTTTAACTTAACACATAGAAATACTATACATCTACGCTGTAGGCAGGAGTCACCCTACTATCGGATCGCTGGCCCCACCACGGCCAACAAAAAATAGAATACTAAACAACTACACAAATGCACGACCTCCTGCGACCGGCTCCAACAGATACAGGGATATATATATATACAATATCTGCAAGCCTCTATGATGCCGATAAAAATGATCGGGACGGGGCCACAGATCTGCCCATCTTGCACAAAAAGAAAATAAGCTACACCTACTGAATATCCAAGCTCACAGGATGACGGGAGCTAACGACTCTATGGCGCTGGAATCACGAGGGATCGCCTCCTCGTCTATTAATACCTACGAGCCAAATGTCACGGCGCTGATGGGGCGTCGGTACCGCAGTGCTGAGTAGGCAAAAACAAGCCCAGATACAAGCTGAATACAACCAGATAGCTAACATAACTAGCAATTACGAATGAAGGGATGGCGGATGTGTAAGAACTGATATGAACTCAATTAGGCTTTTCTGAACTGTGATAAGCGGAGCGTGTCGACGCGGCGGCTGTTGTCTATTAACTAATATATAACATGTAAGTACATATATATAGCAAGCAAGAACCAATACCAACCCCCATAAGCCGGATGGTGCCAATAAATCAAACAATCTATACCCCTACTCGGTCAAAACCATCCAAACAAATAAGTCACTCCACTCATGCACTTTAACTACGAGCACCTCTGCACTTTACAGGTCTCCCAGGCTCGAGACCATAGCCTCAAATATAAATAGCGTATTCAAGTGGAGGACTCCTATACTGTATCTGTAACTGTAACTGAATCTGAATCTGTTCCCTAGGCGCATGCGCACAACAGGGTAATCTATTGCTGTAATGCGTCGGCGTGTAGAGCTTCATCCCATCTTCGTCGATGCAGAGACGACATGCCACTCCTTGGGTGGCGTAAACCCACCCGCTGAGTGGGCGCACAGTTACCAGCCCAGGGCGGCTAGGACACTCAAAGGGTGCCCTCGACACAATCAAGTCTCAACATTCAATAAGCACATACATGGCAAACATGTTTAGCGAAAATCTTGTAAATATCTTGATTTCTTATTATGAACTCTTTATGTGTTTTACTGATTCTCATACTACTTTATACAGAATCTGGGATCTTTATCTGTTGGATGGATAATCTGTAGCCAAGATGCAATCTGATTGTATGGCTAGTCTGTAGCCAAGATATCATATATTTTATATATAGCTGTCTGTAGCCAAGATACTATCTGTCCTATCGATTTTGCTTTACTAACATTGCAGATATATGTCATATTATTCTAAAACATGCTTGCTAAATAAACTTAGGCTATACTGGTAGAATGCTAATTCGGCCATTTTGGCGCTGCTTTACTATCGAATCGGACTGAGTACGATATAACGGCCAGCAAAACGAGTTTTACTAGACTTTACTCAAAACTCGATATTCAACTCAGGGAAATTCTCACGGAGTTCTTGTATTATTCTAGGCTAGAGTAACTAACTTGCCGAAGATACTGTCTTTACATACCTTAACCTTGGGTTATCCGGCTACGGACGAAGCTCAGTCAGTACTCCGGCTATTTCTCCCAACTGCATTCACATATATGTCAATTAGGACTAAATACACCAATGATACGCGTCACTTTCGATATATTTATGGCCCAAACTTTGGTTTATCAGATGATCAAAAACTTGCTATTTCTCAAAGTCCAGAAGGAGAAATATAAAACATAGGCTAGGAGCACATTGACACTAATTTGGAGCAATTCCACCCACACGTGTAGCCATTGCTTACGATAATTTGTCGGCGGATTTGTGAAACTAAATTTTGTAGGAATGCTCCTATGCTAAATACCTCGGTATGAGGTTAATTTGAATTTGGACTGCATTTGACGGCGTAATCGAGCGATAATTTAATATACTCTTCGTACCCTCTCTGTTTTCTCACGAGAGCTCTGGAAATTTAAGATATTAATGAAATAAACCGAAGTGGAGGCTTTATATACTTGGGCACGGACAAGGCCAACGTGTCACGAGGCCAACGCGGAAGCCACACCTCCGTGACAACGTTGCCATCCTTGAGAGGGCTCTGCCCGGCTCCTTCCGTGATGGTTGACGGTTTTCTAGTCCGGTCTTTTCCGGGCCTTTTTCTAGCATGTATGGCTTTCATTCGTAAAAAGCCAACTACCTTAGATGGTATCTATGTATTGCATTTCACGGGTGTAACAGCCACTTAGTCTGATTGCCCAAACCTATATCATGAAATGATATAGAATAGAGTAATAGGTCAGTACTTGAAATGTACCCAGTATGTAAGGGAAAGTAAAATGTACTAGTAAAACATTAGTTCAGATAATAAATATAAATCAAGATAGGTCATGAGAGTAGGAGCGTGTACAAAGCCATATATACGAAGTATGCATAATCATAAGTTGTTTATCATAAACTATACATAATGACCTATGATTTCGAAATAGAAATCATATGACTTATCATTCCTTAAATCATATGTGAAAGCTCATAATCTGATTATTGGGTCAACTATGCTATAATACACTTTGTCCTAACTCTCATGAACATGAGTAAGCAAATCATGAGGAACTATGGGAGACTCATCATAACGGACAATCACCATGTATGACGCATGATGATCCCACATCTTTCTCGTGTGGAGGAGAGAGGAGAGCCATCCTAAGCCTTTCTAGGGTAAAGGACAAATCAAGTGTGATATCACAATATGCCCTTGGGCGAGGGAAGCACTCTCTTGAGAGGTCTTAATATTTCCTACGTTGGTGTGTAGTTCGAGACAGGGTCCTTGGAATCCCTGGACTACTCGATTGTACTACTCCCAAAACATTCATAATGCTCATATAATCATATTCTCATAACATAACTTAAATCTGAAAAATTTGGGAGTCTTGACTCCAAATATCACTAAGCGATCTTGTAGGCCTTGGCCAAAATCATGATTACATCTCTTCCTTGCATGGGAAAGCCCAATTATGAAATCATACATACTTAATATAGACTTCATAGTTTAAAATCATTGAATCATGAGTTAAAAATTCATAATCATTCATTCATATTAGATAACTCTTCATGCTAGAAATCATGAAATCATAGGCTTGATCTCCAAAAAACATACATATGAGAACATAGTTTCTAATATCTTGAAATTCATGAGCGATAATTAAATTGGTATAAAATCTGCCCATTAGTCTTAAATCGTTGTTTAGAACATGAGGGGATTTGACCCATAAGCATAGAATAGATAATTTCATAGAATTTGGTTAAAACCTTAGAATTCCAGCCATGATTAAAGACTTGAATTCATGAATTGGAGAAGAAATTTGGGCATGAGGATGAAATCCCCTATTCATGGCCCTACATACACGAGACTTGAAAAATTCTTGCTAGGGTTTGATGCCCAAGAGGTGGAAAGAATGAATATGAAATTCTTGCTTCACTTGAGGATTTTTGGTAAGAGATCACAATCGAAGGCTTTCACCCCTCGTGAGATCAAGGGCTGAGAACACCCAAAGCCTTACATAAATAAAAAACAAAAAATATTTACAGAAGGGGGACGCAAAAAACTTACCTCAGTTCTGTAATTTGGTTCATTAGTCAGCCATCCTACTAAGAATAACCAACTCATACCCAATACTAGAAATAAAACCTAGAAACTAAGCACCTAGAAGAGATGACTCCTTTCAAAAACAAAGAAACTAGGAAAGCATAAATAAGGGAGAGTATCCCCTTACATAGTAAGAAAGGAAAATCACAAAAGAGCTAAGACCAATTCAAAGAAGCTAAAACTTAAACATAAATAACTTAGATGAAAAAGGATGGAGCAGAAAAAAAAATGGTGTAGAGGGATCTATACCAAGACTTGGCAAAGCACCAAGAATACAATATAAGCTCAAAGTTTCTTTGTGTTTTTACTCTTCTCCTTCTAAGAAGTTGCCATGCCCATTTTATAAAGCTCATAACCTCTTGCTTCCTCACAGTAGCAGCTATGATTGTAGAATGTTACGGTGTGTCTATCTCATTACTATATATGGAAGGAGTCGACCAGGCAAAATTCCAAAAAACTTCTATATGCGTATGTTTTCCTTGAAAGAAATCCATCATACTGATGAGGTCTTGAAGTTCTATGATGTATCTCTGGATATTCCATGTAGTTTTGGTTTTGTTATTGAGCCACGTCATGAGTAGTTTAGAATCAACCTCTAGAATGACTCTATAGCCATTTTGAATGCACCACTGAAGCCCATGGCTGCTTGATCCATCACAGCCGGGTTGTTAAGTACCAATACCTTAGGGGTAACCAAAGAAAAATTAAATCCCCTTGGTAATCTCGAAGAAGAATGTCACCAGCCACTTTGTTTCCCGGATTTTCAGTGCACTCCCCATCGTGTTGAGTTTGGCTATAGGAGTGAATAGTTTTGTTCCAATGGACCTTGATCATGTAGTTTCATGCTGACACATTTCTGCCAATGTACTAAATTCTGTCGAATTAGTAGGCCATGAGATACAAGGAAAAGTGGAAGCAAGTAACTTGGAGATGTCTTTGTATATAAAGTACTTGACTCTTGAAGAGTTTGACTACTTGCCCCCATATTTTTCTTTATACATTTTTCAAGTTTCCATTACAACTAATAGGAGTCGCATGTAAAATGAGTTTGTGAACCTCATTGTTTTGCTTAGCGATCCACCAAATCATAAGAAGGCTCCTTAAAAAACTATCTGTATTTGAATGCCTAAAGGATGCAAGAATAAATTTCCAACTATATGTAGCAAAGTGAGGATTAGAAGATGTGCTCAATAATGTTCAAGCCAAGTCTATAGCATGCCCCAAATCTAAAAATCTCAACCATGCCAAACATCCTCCCCACGTGTCACTTAACGACTCGTGGCGCACCCAACGAGTCAGACTGACTCGTCCTTTGACCTAGTACGAAAATTACGTTTCTGCGTTTCAACCTCGGATACTCTTAGGGATTTCGAGGTATTACAATATCTCCCCGTTGGGAAACATTTGTCCTAGAATGTGGGAAAACATACTGAAAAGCAGAGAAATGAAATCATCATACTCAAATGTTGAACATTTAAGCTGAAAAAGTGATAAGTGTTTCTAGGCTGTACTACCACGGTAGACTGAATTTCCTAAATCATACATACATACATTGACATGAAAGAAGGCGGGGAACATATAATTTGAACATGGCTTGAATAAGGTACTAGGAAGGAAACTGGTTCCTCCAAGATGAAAGTGAGCCGAAAGGAAAAAAAGGAATGCATGGATATCTAGCCATTTATCTGCTTTGGCTTCCATGAAACTCCTCGAAACATCTTTGGTTCCTCCAACAAAGCTTGGTAGAGCCACTTCTTCATTTCATAGCTTCCAAGCAGAGAATCGGTTACCGACCAAAACTTCCTCTAGGTGAGGGCTATCTACACACCTACCTTATTACCTGAACCTCATAACGTCCAAAATATCCTTCATTCGAAATATACTGCGACCGAGTATCAAAACAGAAGTAATCAAATGGGTGAGGTGAATTCCCTGAGGACTAGTGAATGATAATTTCAAGTATGAGTTGATAGTTGAGTTAGCTTGTGCCAGCTTAAAGTTAACATAAAACGAATATTGGTGGAATTGAAATTTGTAGTGGATTATATTTGGTAATTTGGTTGAATAAAATAGAAAAATACATAAGGTTGTCAACAAGAATGTGAAAGACTAGAGGTGTGGTGTAGATAATATACTAATTAGATAGAGACATTTCTAGGTAATAAACATAAGTTCAATTAGTGTAAATATCTGAAAATTGGGTAATTACACCTCTTAAAACATATTTCTCTTTAGAGTTTTATCAAACCTCTGGCACTATTTTCATTCGATCAATTTAGATTGTGGTACACTAATTTCAAACTATTACCTACTATGGAGGGAGTAATATTTAATTTAAGCTATTTCTAGCCCAATTTCACAATCTCATCCATACCCACTCTTAAATTCTCTTTAAAACGCATAATTGTTCTTTACAATCAACAATCAAACAAGAATAAATAGAACAACATCATATCAAATGGATCTTCCTTTATACATTGAAGAAATTAAAATAGATTTGCTTGATTTAAACAATATAAAGATGACTCTAACTTAATGCCTACTCTAATTAAGTATCCATGATCACACACATAGTTAATGGATTTGGCTATTTTTTGATTAAGAAATTCAAAGCACATTCATAATAAACTCATTAGATTTAATAACAAGGAGTAGTAAAATTAAATTCTAAATAGTCTCCAACACGCCTCACTGTGAAGAGTGGAGAATGGTACTTTTCAAAGTCTACCGATCAAAATCCCCTGTTTGCTTTTCTGCTAAAAGAATGTTCTAAATCTAGAAGAATGATGTGATATGCTCTGCTATCTCCCTAATCCTACTTTTAGAATATATATCCAAAACATAAGGCATATTTGCTCTCTCTTTTTAATAATTGGAAATTTTGCTTTGACGGGTGGAATCGGCGGAGCGCGGTTCCTAGTTCAGTGCAGCGAACCTACGGGTATGATATCTTAGCCATCACTAGCTCGGTGAGCATTGGTGAGCACAGTCGGCATTTCATACGATCTCAGAATTCGTGAACCGCGGGTCTTTGTTCTTCATTATAAAAAATCAAATGTCATTCCGATAACTAGGCCGGTGAGTCCGATGGAAACTCACATTTTGCTGTTGGCATTTTTACCTCGAGGCAGTGATAATAGGCTAACTTTCGCCGTTGTTTAATGAATTTTCATTTGTGGCCATTATTGCTCTCTCTTTCTTCTTTGTCATTTTGCTCTTTTCGACACATTTAGGCATCTACTACAACAAGAAAAGCCAACAGCATAAAATCCATATAATAAACTCAAAAACTAAGAAAAAATCAATCTTAGAGGCCTCTTGGGTTGCTAATTACCAAATCATCAAACTCCCAAACTTGAACCATTCCTTGTCCTCAAGTGATGCAAATCTCTTTATTGAAAACATGCCACTTCTGCTAATTGAATCATCACCAATCACCTGAGCTATGACAATCAAAAAAATTCTTAAAAATCTCATCGAAAAAGAGATGTGAATACCCCAAAAGACCTTGAAAGTAGAAGATATTTCAATAGGCTTCCACTTTCCACTAACAAGTTCATGAAAGGATTCATTTAGTAGCAGGGCATTTCTCAACCATGAAAAACACACATGGTAGCATACGGGAAGTCATAATCCCAGTGCTGTCCAGCTTTCCTTAGAGTTTCGCCTCAGTTCCTATTCACACCTTAATTCTAAATGCACTTGTGTCCTCAAAAAAGGATGATTTCCACTTCAAAATAAGAATCCTATTATTTTGTCATGTAATCATTAAATACATACAAGGGGTTGTTTGGAAGAGATAATCACTCACTCTCCCAAAGAAGTCTCATGCACATGACCACGGGCTTTTCAGCCAAACCTTAATTCACCACTAATGTGACGGCTGCATAGAATCATTTAGGTGTGGGTTATGATGTAGGCTCGGATTAGGGTAGGATGAATATTTAGTTGTGCAGCGATCCTCCTAAATGTTTTTGTTAACACCTCATCAACTCCTTCCAATGACTTCACTTTGTTTCTCTTCTTTCATTTCCAAACTCATTTTCTCCATAACCCTCCTTATAACCGCTTTGGCTTCCTGATTAGCCTTATCACCTCAAGAGAAACTTAAGTTCCTTAAATTGTTTAGCTCTTTTCAATTTATCCTTTTACGGCACGACACTGGCGTACTGCCTCAGTGAAATTCTTATTTTCCTTTTTCCACACCTAAACAGGCTTTGCCCTCATTTCTTTTTTTATCACTCCTTTTTCTTAGGCTCAAGGCCACCGTTTCAAACATGAAACTATCTTATCATGAGTATTTAGGGAGGATGCTCAAGGAGGGTATATGGGTGAACTGGCTAGACAAAGGAAAGCCTAAAATCATGTTCTTGGCGCAACTACATCTAGGACTTCTCCTTGAGCCACATTTGGGGAAGTTCTAGACAAGAAGTCATACATGAGACTCATCAAAAATTCCTCACTACACAAGGCATCACCCTTAAATGGTCCACAAGATTCATTCTCATCATAAGATTTCAATTTAGGACATAAGCAGAGACTCATAAGTCAAGCAAAGATTTACATATGACAAAGAATGCTATGTTATTGCATCTGCATTGCTCATTATCTTCATTTTTCATGCTCACATCTTAGAATTCCCATTTCAACATTTTTTGGTAGTTCCTCTTAAAACAACTTCATAAGAGACTCAAAACAATATGGCATTTTTCATTAAGAATGTCACTCAATCTATCATCGGAAATGCCAACCAGGTTCGACAACAAAAATAAAGAGAAATAAAAAGAGTGCTCCTTGAGAAAGAACCGTGGTCTAAAGAACCCTCGGGTTTATTTGCTATCCTACTGTTTACAACGGCAAAAAATAGACAAGAACTAGGGTCATTTCATGGAATTCACAATTTAAACGAAAAGGCCATTTAATTACTAACCATCAACCATCAAGAACTAAACCAAATCATTCATTCATTTTTTTCTCAAAACAAAACAAGCCCGGCAAGGGCAATCATCAATCATAAAAAACAACAACCCAATAAGGGCCCTATAAATCAATTAAAAAAACATACAACATCCAAGAAAACATCCATCAATGACCC
Source organism: Datura stramonium (assembly GCA_018107945.1). Taxonomy (NCBI): domain Eukaryota; kingdom Viridiplantae; phylum Streptophyta; class Magnoliopsida; order Solanales; family Solanaceae; genus Datura; species Datura stramonium. The sequence continues at coordinate 110,016 of JACEIK010001907.1, forward strand.
CATCATCAACTGCACTCATCCCTCCCCCACTTAAAAAGTACATTGTCCCCCAATGTATGTATGCAAAAAAGGGAAAGGGACAAGAAGCTCCTGAGCAGGTCAATCTTCCTCATCGCTCAGCCTCTCTGCATCACCTACACCACCACCACCTAGCCTCACCTAGCCCAGCAAAATATCTCCTAGACTCTTGAAGAGATCATCATGAACCAGAGCTAGGAAGGAGCAGCCATTGCGGTATCTAAGCGCGCTCATATCAAGCACTTATGTTGAAGTCGATTCGTCACTCTTGCACCTCGGTTCGGAGGAGGTGACATGCCCTTCAACCGCATCAACCCTCTTGCATAGTGTAGTGACACTCTCGTATAAAGATTTAATCTCCTTTTTAATTTGTTTTGCTTAATGATGCAGGAGGCTCTTAGCCAATCTGGAGTTGTCTTTTGTGAAGTTGGTCATTTCCACAAGTCTATAGAACCACTTGGTTGAGAGGATTGCGGAGCGGAGATGCTCCCGCTTCGTCATGTCACCCGAAGCTTGTCGACATTTCGGGGATAGGGCGCGTTCAACTCAGGGCTTGTGGTGAGTGGTCCGACCCATGGGAAAGGGATCCTCGGTGACCCTAAAGGCTTGTGGTCTTTTTCTTTTCATTGCAACTGCCTCAACATCTCTATCCAGTCAATAGCTATCACTTCTAAAGCAGCATAAGGACTTTCATCTGAGAATAGAGCACTCCGGTACAGTGAACAAAGTTGGAAAACAAGGAATGATGTAGGCATGGAAGTGCCACATTAGCTCATTCCTTTCGTCATTTGTTGGGTGACAATCTCCCCAAAGTTGATGGGGACTACAATCATGGTGCAGGAAATGAGAATAGGAGTTTCCAAACTAACCCTCTACTCGTTCTTGGAGGGGATGATACCGCCACAAATAAAATCCAACCACGGCTTAGCCTCCGAACTTCAAATCATGGAGAGAGATTTCGCGACCCATAGAGGCCCAAAGAGGAGTGTCAAAATTAATGATTGGGGCTAACCAAGCTGATAGTCTTTCATATCGGCTACCTAGGCCATATTACTTCATACGGATTCAATTTCATCTTCCCAAAATAGGGAGTTAATGGCGGTAGGGGTGATGTGACTTCAGCTCCCTTAGCATAACTGATGGTAGGCTGTGGAAAGTCATCAATTTTGCCCCTGTGTTGCAGGCTATCATCCGAGCTTAATAGGAGGCATAAAATTTGGACACCAAGTTCTGGGGTAGTAAGGCGGGAGAGGTTTGACAAATTCATCCATTGTCGAGCGTAGTTTGGGCGGTGATGTTGGGAAAATAACACGCCAATCCCACTAAATCAAACCGCCTCTCCACTGTGATGGATCATCATGGAGGCAGATGACATAATGCTCTTGCATGTTTGGGACACAAAAGATGATTGCTTTCTTGGTGGTAGCACCCAGCAGTGTAGCGGCCTTTCTTTCCTTGATCTTGCTAGATGATGAAAGTAGAGGGCCTTTCCTTTCCTGTATTTCTAGGTGAAGACATGAATTGTTTCTACAAGGATGATGTTAGTGACAGTTATTCTAGAAATAAACTAAAATAACAAAAACTATTCTAAGGGTGAACTAAGAAACAAGGATAAGAAAACATCATTTAAGGATCATCAGGCGAGCAGGCGGGTCACGGGAGGGATCCTTGGTCCGCCGATGACTCGGTGTAAGGCACAAAAACTGAGTGAGCTAAGAGTGTACCGACGATTGGGCAGCAAGTTGTCAGTTCGATTCGTGGAATTGCTGATGTATGGCAAGGATCCACTTTCGGTGGCCTAAAATAATTTTTAAAAATGGATTGGCATTCCATCAGGAGTGGTTCGCCGAACCACGCCGGCAAAATGCTTAAGGCCATAATGTCCCAAATTGAATTTAAGCAACTCAAAGGCGCCCATTAACAAAAACCCACCCCGACTTGATGGAAATAACACTACTACACTTTAAAAATCAAATGATGATTTTCCTTACATGAATGGCGTCACCTGTCTATCATCGGAGCGAAGCAGTGACTCCATTCCAAATTGGGTGCACTCAGACTTCACGCATTTAAGATTCTCACACAAATGGAACACTTATTCCCCAGACTAATTTCAATGATAGGGAATATTAATGAATCAATAGGAAAGGAGCGAAGTATTAAGGCAGGAAAAGATTAAGAAACAATGATAAAATCATGACAAAGGGCAAGAAAGCTTTACCACAATATCAGAATGTGAACCTTGAACTTGAAAAGCGCAGAAAACGGTCAACAATGGCCTCAGGATGTGTAGTTGAAGATGAGTCTGAGCAGGTATTGTTAGTGAAAGGAGGAGAGGTTTTATAGGTGGGCAGTGGAATATTGATAGGTTGAGAGAAGGTGGAGAGTTAATGTGTTGGTGTGTTAATTAAGAAGTGGGAAGGTGTAAAGGTGGAAAAGTGGAAAAGGTGGGAAAGAGGGAAATATGGGGGAAGTGGAAATGTTAGGTAGTGGGAAATACAAAAAGAGGGTATAAAATAGTTGAAAAGGAGGGGAACTAACGAATATTGTACAGAATAGGGTGAAAATGACTAATTATTTCCAGATTATGTGGATTCTTAATTTTCATTATGAGATAAATTCAACTGCTCAGGCAATGTCAGTCCTTGAAACAAGGCTGGCGTTACTTTGCCGCTTTACCATTTTTCTAGAGTATTTGTGCTCAATTCTCTATTTCTCCATTGGCGACTTACCGACGGTTCATGAATTGGATCGGCGATTCGCCACTTAGGTGCCAAAGCTTCACGTATTTTTTTGTTTCCTCGGTGACCCACCGACAATCCATGATTATGCATCGGGCGTTTTGCCCAGTAGTCGCGATCTGTTGCTCAAGTCCCAACCTTCTATTTGCACTCATCTTGAATAGGAGGTTTGTGCTTCTTGATTGGCGAATCGCTGGTTCAGCATAGTTCGACTCTTATGTGGGTTTTTCTTTCTTTATTCCTCACTTCGTAGCTCCTATAAAAAACAAAAACAACAAAGACATAAAAGCCATCCACTAAACATAGGTTGCCTCCCAAGAAGCATCTTAGTTAACATTGTGGCACAACATAGATCTCATTCAACACCTCTTTTTTGATGAATCATCCTCTGAGTCCGTCTCCTTTATCTCCTGTCCTTTGTCCTCATCCTCATTTTGCAACACCCCTATTACCTTGCATAGCAAGGGAGTTTTACTGACGATGGCGAGACCTTGGTGACTTCCTCACTTCCAACTCTGAATTTGACTGCCCAAGCTCACATCAACCACAGCTCTCCCCGTAGCTAGCAACAGTCTCCCCAAAATAATGGGTACCTCCACATCCATTACGCAATCAAGGACAACAAAATCCGGCGCGGGATGAACTTATTCACTCGTGCTAAAACATCCTCCAATAACCCCATGCTTCTTTGTGGACTATCTTCCATGAGAAACTTCAATGACGTGGGATTTTGTGCTTTGATCCCAACTTCTTGAAAATTCATAAAGGGATTAAATTTATGTTGGCACCAAAATCGCAATAGAGTTTTAAACATACGTATCCCAATTGTACAAAGTTGTGAAAGCTCTTTAGTCTTCGAGTTGAGACGAGTTTCTCATTATCATTTTGCTACAATGGTGTGCTTTCTCCTACTACCTGCATCAACCACCTTCATCTTTTTCAACAATTCTTTCATGAACTTAGCATATCCTTGCATTTGGAGAAGAGCATCCACAAATGGTATATTGAGGGAAAACTTGCTAAACATATCAACGAATTTGCTAGACTTCTCGTCCTTCTTTTCTTTGCCAACTGCTTTGGATAAGGAGGTGAGGCTCTTGCTTCAACCTTGCCATCAATTGGGTCCTTCATGCCCGTCTCATCTTTATTAGCATATGAGAGGATTTCATCATCCTTCTCCTCGCCTTCTTCTTCCATTCTTTTCGTCACTGCTTGAGTCTTTGGCATCTCGTCGAGTCCATTTTCCTCGGTTGATTTTGTTCATTAACCTCTATGGGCTTCACAAGTGCATCTACGATCACTTTTCCACTCCTAGTTACAATATCATGCATTGATATCTTTCTTTGGATTGTTGTTATTGTCACTAGGGACGTTCCCTTTCATTCGGGGAGGTTCATTTGAGCCGATGAATGATTCATTTGGGCTTCAAATGTTTGATGGAGGTTGAATGTGAGCTTATTGTTTGGGCAAGGTTAGACACCTCCCTGTGCTCTTTGACCGCTCTCGGTTCACTCACTTTCTTTAGAGCTCTTGATAGAATTTACTAAATTTTTGAACTACCCACACCACTCACACCCTGGCGGCGTGGGAGTTTCCAGCTTTCGAGAGGGAACGTACGGGTTTGAACTCCGATGATAGTGATCGCCCTCTTGATTCGACTCCTGTTCCCCATCTTTGCATTTCTTTTAGGCCACCCCTGCAGATCACGATTTTCTCATGCCTTGATTTTCATCCCTTAGGCACCAAGGGCCTTGATTGGTTCATGGAATCTAGGTCGAGGACCTACCATTTGGTTTCCAATGTATTGACATTCTTCCTCATATCTTTGTGGTGACGATTCCCGTCCTTATTGCAAAGTTATTGCATACCTATATCATTCACTCCATGGGCCACCCCGGCCAAATGTGTTGTCATCAATTCCAGTTGTGTCATCATCTTGGCAAGATCTCATCGCTCTTCTCCCTTTTTCGCAATTAAATTTTAAACTATTTTGCTTGAGGGCGATCTCATGTGTAGATACATTTATTTCTCAAGTGTGCCAAGCCTTATTAGTTTCATTATGTCTAGAACTTTGGCCAACCCATATCATTTGATCCATAATAGACCCTCCAGCTAAATTGTTGGCCACGGACTTGTTGATGGAATCAAAGGGCTCTATAGAAGATTTGGAAAGCATCCATTTGAAGTCATGATTTGGACAAGAGAAAATTTCTTTCCAAACGCCCAGCCATGCACCTCATGCAAAGCTCGATTCTTGCCTTAAATTGTGATGTCGATCCTCTGCTGCCCAGCATCTTCGATGGAGGGAAAAATAATTACAAAGCCTCGGTTATCTTGTCAAGATGTATTGTTGCTGGGAAGATTCCCACTCCCGACCAAATTGTTGACTCCTAGTTAGTGAGAAAGGAAAGAGTCTCAACCTGATTGAGTATTGACTAATATTCGTAATGTTGAAGGGCTGACGTATATTCAAGAAATTTATCAAATGCCAATTTACGTCCTCACTTAGTTTACCGCCAAAGGAATTCCTTCATTTACAACAAATGCAACATAGTGTTTGTGACATAAAATAACACATTCCTTACCGTATGTGGTAGGCGAATGGCTCTGCAATTCCGACATCATTGAGTTAGCTAGTCGTGCTCCATGTTACCTTCCACTGAGCTATCCTGGCAGGAGTGATGAGTCATGTTACCTTCCACTGAGCTATCTCTAAGAAATTTCTCAAATCTTTGGAATTTTCATCCTCACTTGGTTTACCTCCAAAGAGCCCTTCATTTCTGAGAAAAGTGCAGCATAGTGCTTGTAACATTAAATAACACATTTCCTACCGTAGGTGGTAGGCGAATAGCTCTTCAATTTCCGGCATCACTGGGTTGGCCTAGTCGTGCTCCATGTTACCTTCCATTGAGCTATCCCTTTCTGCTTCGAGTATGACTCATGTGGCTGTAAGATCCTAACAAACACGGCAAAATCCACAATCAGTAAGTATAATTCTGCAAAACTATTTCAACAACAATCAACACAAGAATATCAATCGCTAGTCCCCGATAACGGCGCCATTTTCAATAACATCCAAAATATATCCTTCTTGCAAATAATATACACAGCCGAAGTATCAAAACAAGTAACTTCACGGCGGGTGATGGGGATCAAATCTAACAAAGACTAGTGAATGATAATTAGAAGTGTCGGTTGAGAAATTGAAGTTAGCTTTCACCCGTACAGTTAACATAAAAACAAATAAATTTGGGGAATTGGAATTTATAATTGGATAATATTTGGTAATTTGGTAGAATAAAATAGCAAAATCAGCAAGCTTGTCAACAAGGATGTGAAAGACTAGAGGTGTGGTGTAAGTGATATACTAATTAGAGGAACATGTTAGGTCATCCAATAAGTTCAATTAGTGTAGATAATCTCGAAAAGTGGGTAATGTCACAAACTCTTCATCCTTATAACTACCTCTTACTAGAGTTTTATCAAACCTTTATCCACTATTTAGCTCGACCCGATCAGATTTGGATTAGTAAGTGCACTAATTTATAGCTATTAGCTACTAATGAGTGAGAATGCAATTTTAGCAATTTCTAGCCCAATTTCACGGTCTCATCCATACCCACTATTAAATTCTCTTTCAATACTTAATTATACTTTTACAAGCAACAATCAAGCAAGAACAATTCGACCCACATCATAATCAATGGATCTTCCTTTATAGATTGAATAGAATCTAACATATTTACACTTATTTAAACAATATAAAGATGACTCTGTAATACCCACTCCTAATTAGTCTATTCATCATCACACACCTCTAGTTAATGATTTAGCTACTCATGATTAAGATATTCAAAAGCACATTCAATAATAAACTCCATTAAATTTAATACCAAGAGTAGCAAAATCGAATTCACAAAAAGTCTCAACAATGGTTGTACCTTACTATTAGGAAGAAGAAGTAGAGAATGATAATTTTCAAGACTATCGATCAAATTCCCCATTTCTTTGCTAAAATAATGTTCTAAAGCTAAGAAAGGAAAAGATGATGTGATATCCTCACGCTTTATCTTCTCCTAGTACACAGTACTTTCTTTAGAATTTATTTCAAAGAAAATAGAGATACGCTCTCTCTTTCTCCGTGCGGGACAATTTTTCCCACAGACATAGTGCAGGAATGGACGGAGGTACCGGCGGTTTCTTGGTTTCAATTTCATGGCAGACCTACGGGTATGATATCTTAGCCATCACTAAGTTCAGTGAGCATCCGCGGTACATTTGGCGTTTAATCTCCAATTTGTGAAACGCCGGGTCTTTGTTCTTCATTCTAGAAAATTGGATGTCATTCGGTGGTAGCGGACGGCTGAGTCGCCGATGGAAACTCGTATTTCTCCATTGGCATTTTCCTTAGGCGGTGATAATCCCAGCCTTTGATCTTCGTTTCACCGGTTTTCATCGATGGACTGCTGATTTGCTCTCAATTCCTTCTTTTTCCTCCATTTTTTTCTTTTGTACACACATTTAGGCATCCATACAACAAAGAAGCAGGGCATAAAATCCATATAATAAACTCAAGAACTAAAAAAAACTCAGAAACTTAGAGCCTACTGAATTGGTAATTACCAACTCATCAAATCCCTAAACTTGAATAATTGCTTGTCCTCAAGTAATGCAAATCTCTTTCATTGAAAAACATGCCACTTCTACACAAAATTAAATATCACCAATATGTTGAGCTATGAAAATCAAAAAATGCTTACCAAATCTCATCAAAAAGAGAAGTGAATACCCCCAAAAGTAAGAAAATGAAGATATTTCAATAGGCTTCCACTTTCCACTAACAAGGTTCATCAAAAGATTCATTTAGTAAAACAAGGGCATTGCTCAACCATGAAAAACACCAGCATCTGAAGTCATAATCGGTGCACATCCAAATCTTGCTGCCGAGTTTACACTTCTCAAACACTAAACAAAAACTCAAGCGATCATTGGAACTTCACCTTTTCTAAGTCAACTTGGTCAAAGATGCTGTAATTCATGAAAAACCCTCGACAAATCTCCGATAGTAGCCAGCTAGGCCTAAGAAACTCCGAATATCTTAAGGATTCACCAGTCTCTAGGCCAATTCATCACTGCCTCAATTTTTTTGAGAATCTACCTTTATGCCTACTTTGATACTAAATGGCCCAAATAATGCTACGAGTCCAACCAAAACTCACACTTCTTGAACTTTACTGCTGATTGTTGATCCTTAGTGTTTGAAGTACTACTCTCAAATAAGCGGCATGCTCCTCAATGCTCAGTATATAAGGATGTCAATCAGACAACGATCACGAACATGTCCAGTTACTTGAACACCCTATTCATCGGGTCCATAAAAATTTAACGGGGAGGATTGGTTAGTACAAAAGACATAACTACAAACTCTTAATTTGCTGCACCGGCGTCTTGAGAGCATATGCAGGATATCACTTTGCTCAACTCAGAACTGATGATACCCGGACACGAGATCCAATCTTGGGAAACACTTGGCACCACGAAGCTTGTCAAACAGATCATCAATCTTTAGTCCAAGGATCTGTTTCTTGGTGACCTTGTTCAATACCGATTGTTAATGCATATCGAAGAAAACCATCAGCCTTCTTCCGAGACAATTAACCTTTGGTGCACCTTGAGAGACTTGCTCGATACAGATAAAAGCCCTTATCTAACAATTCCATCAACTAATCCTTCAACTCATTTAGCTTGGTTGGAGACATCATGGGGAGGAATAGATATAGGTTGCTCGTATCGGGTAGCGGGTCATGCAATCAATCTCCGCTCGAGAGGAACACCTAGCAAATCATTGAAGCCTGGATACTCATGCACCATCGGAACTGATTGGATAGTCAGGTCTCGGACTCAACATCCTTAACCACGACTAGATGGTACACACAACCCTTAGAAATCATCTTGAGGGCCTTAAGATATGAAATAAATCCAACCTACAGTATTAAACTACCCTTCAACTCCAAAAGCAGATTCACTGGAAAATGAAATTTCACCGCATGGGTTTTACAATTTACAGAAGCATAACACGCATACAACCAATCCATGCTATAAATAATATCAGAAGTCATGAAGTGGATAACTCTACAGATGAGTAGAGGTGAGTTTGTGCAATATAGTGATCGGGCATCCTCTATACACCCACCTAGGTACAAGCGAGTCACCGGCGGGAAGTAGGAAACCGAAAATGGTTCTCACGAGTCTCGGGACTAACTCATAATCTACTAGCAATGTAAGGGGTCACAAAGGCAAGGTAAGCTTCGAGATCTAGCAAAGTTTAAACATCAATATGAAAAACACACAACATACCGGTGACCACATCCGGGAGACCTCATGCTCCTGAAGGGGCGCTAAAGCATAAAACCTATTTTGACACTAACCACCGGCTAAACTAGTCGAGGCACCTTGCTTTGAGAGGATGTGCTCTTGGAGTGATGGAAGCCTTTCTGTTGGCATATGGGCTCCACCCACCCCTCATCTAACTGAAGGAAATCCACGAGTGTCTTTCCGAGTTTGCCGGACGAAACAAGCATCTTAGCCAACTAGGCACCTCCATGGGTGATTCTTGCCGCACCCAGCACAAATTAGGAGGATATGCTCCACACTGCGTGCTAACACAGCCTCTCGATCCTGAAGCCATGCTCCTTTGATCCACGAATCTAGATGGCATGCTAGCCGATAATGGGGTTGGAATAATAGACTTTTGTGTTGGGACACTGTATTTGTCCACCCCACGACCTGACTTGAGAAGTCCTTAATTGTCAGTTATGGACCTCTTAGCCTCTCTGCGCCTCCCAGATATACTGACTCAGTAATTTGAGCGCTGTGAGTACGAGGATTCGATATCCACGATTCAACATGGCGATCCTACAATCCTTGTCCAAATAGTCCGCCACCTCTATCTAGAAGGGCTTTGGCCAAGCCTTATTGGTTTTTGTCATTCTATCTATAAAGCATTTGCCAACCTATATGTTTGATCCATAATAGACGTCAGACTGAACATTTGATTAGGACTTGTTGATGGAATCAAAGGGCTTTAACGAAGCTTTGGAGAGAAGCACTCTATCTATATGTCCATGATTTGGACAAGAGAAAAGTTATTTTTGAACCTCGTGACCATGCCTCGTGCAAAGGCTCTCCAGTTCTTACCCAGAAATTTGGTAATGTCATCCCTCGGCTACAACATCTTTGATGGAGGAAAGAAACGATCAAAAGAAAGCCTTGGTTAACTCTTGCCAATATGTAATACAACTCGGAGAGTTCCTCCAGCACATTGTTGCCTCCCGTTAGTGAGAAGGAAGAGTGTCACTTGATTGACTATTGACTAATATTAAGTAATGTTGAAGGGATGTCATATCTCTAAGAAATTTTCTCAAAATGCCGATTTTCACATCCCTCACTTGGCTTACCTCAAAGAAGTCCTTCATTTACAGAAAATGCAGCATAGTGTAACATTAAATAACATTTCCTACCGTAGGTGGTAGGCGAATAGCTCATGCAACTTCCATCTTCAGGTTGGGGCATCACTGGGTTATCCTAGTCGTGCTCCATGTTACCTTCCATTGAGCTATCCCCTGCTTCGGAGTGATGACTCATGTGGTTGTAAGATCCTAACAAACCCAGCAAAATCACGTCATGTAACTACGATGTAAAACTATTTCAACTTAACAATCAACACAAGAATATCAAACGCTAGTCCCCGGTAACGGTGCCATTATTTATAACGTCCAAAATATATCCTCCATGCAAAGAATATACACAGCCAAAGTATCAAAACAAGTAACCCGATGGGTGTCGGGGTTACCATATGGACTAGTGAAAGATAATTGAAAGTGTCGGTTGAGAGATTGAAGTTAGCTTGCACCACTTAAGGTTAACATAAAAGCAAATAAATTGGGGGAATTGGAATTTTTAGTGGATTATATTTGGTAATTTGGTTGAATAAAATAGAAAAATCAGCAAGGTTGTCAACAGAGATGTGAAAGACTAGAGGTGTGGTGTAGATGATATACTAATTAGATAGGATATGGTAGGTCATCCTATAAGTTCATTAGTGTAGATAATCTCAGAAAGTGAGTAACTACAGCGCTTGATCCTTATAACTACCTCTTACTAGAGTTTTATCAATCCTTTAGCCACTATATAGCTTGACCCGATCAGATTTGGATTAGTAGATGTTCTAATTTCTAGCTATTAGCTACTAATGAGGAGTGAGACTACAATTTTAGTTATTTCTACCCCAATTTCACAATCTCTCATCCATACCCACTATTAAATTCTTTTTCAGTACTTAATTATTCTTTTACAATCAAAAATCAAGCAAGAATAGATAGACTCACATCATAATCAATGGATCTTCCTTATAGATTGAAGAGAATCTAACAGATTTACACTTATTTAAACAATATAAAGATTACTCTAGCAATACCCTCTCTAATTATGTATTCATCATCACACACCTCTAGTTAATGATTTAGCTACTCATGATTAAGAAATTCAAAAGCACGTTCAATAGTAAACTCATTAAATTTAATAACAAGAGTAGTAAAATGGAATTCACAAATAGTCTCCAACAATCGTTGTACCTTACTATTAAGAAGAAGAAGTAGAGAATAGTACTTTTCAAAGTCTATCAATCAAAATCCTCATTTCCCTGCTAAAAGAACGTTCTAAAGCTAAGAAAGGAAAAGATGATCTGATATGCTTTGCTATCTTCTCCTAGTACACAGTACTTTCTCTAAAATTTATATCCAAGAAAATTGGGCATCTGCTCTCTCTTTTTCTGTGGGGGACAATTTTGTCCCTGAGCACCGTTCGAGAATCGGCGGAGGCACCGGGGGTTTTTCCGGTTCAATTTTGTGAACCTCTAGGTATGATATCTTAGCAATCACTAAATTCCAGTAAGCATCAGCGGTACATTCAGCGTTTTGGCGATCTCAATCCGTGAATTGCCGGGTCTTTGTTCTTTATTCTAGGAAATCGGGTGTCATTCAGTGACTGGACCGGTGAGTCGTCGATGGCAACTCGCATTTCTCAATTGGAATTTTTCCTCAAAGGAAGTGATAATCAGCCTTTGATCGGCATTTCACCTGTTTTCATCGGTGGATTGCCGATTTGCTCTCACTTCCTTCTTTTTCCTCCATTTTTTTCTCTTTTCTACACATTTTGGCATTTGCACACAACAAAGGAAAAAAGGGAATAAAATCCATATAATCAACTCAAAAACTATGCAAAAACTCAAGTTTAAAAGCCTAATGAGTTTGTAAATTACTAACTTATCAAACACTCGTAGCCGGGTCACCCAAACACTTCTTTAAAAGTGATACATAGAAGACTGGATGAACTGAAGCTAATTCTGAGGGCAACTCTAACTCATATCTACCTTGCCAACTCGTTTCACAATCCGGTATGGACCAGCATAACGGGGACTGAGTTTTCCTTTCTTTTCGAACCTCATCACTCCGTTCATGGGAGATACCTTTAGAAACACCCAATCATCAACTTCAAACTCAAGCTCTCTCCTCCTTATATCCGCGTAGGACTTTTGAAGACTCTGAGTTGTTTTCAACCTTCCTATTATAAGTTGAACTTTCTCCATAGCTTCATGGACTGAATCTGGTCCTATCAACATAGATTCACTGACTTCGAACCACCAATAGGCGATCTACATTGTCGCCCATAGAGAGCCTCAAACAGAGCCATCTAAATGCTAAAATGATAGTTGTTGCTATATGAAAACTCAATGTGAGGAAAATGATCATCCCAACTACCCTTGAAATCAATTACTCATGCTCTCAACATTTCGTCGAGAGTCTGAATAGTCCACTCTGCCTGACCATCTATTTGCGAGTGAAATGTTGTGCTAAGCTTGACCTGAGTACAAAGTCCCTTCTGAAACGATCTCCAAAATTGGGAGGTAAATTTAGTACCTCTGTTTGATATGATTGAAAATGGCACCCCATGAAACCGAACCAACTCTCGAATGTACAAATTATCATAATCCTCCGCTGAATTGGTAGTTTTGATCTATAGGAAATGAGCTGCTTTAGTCAACCTGTCCACACCACCCAAATAGAGTCATACTGTCAGCGAGTGTGAGGATGAAGTCCATATTAATCTCCTCCCACTTCCAAGTAGCGATACTAATGTCTTGAAGTACACCTCCATGTCTTTGATTTTCCACTTTCACCTATTGATAATTCGGACACTTAGCCACAAATTGTTCTATGTCCTTCATGCCATTCCACCAATAGATTTCCCATAGATCATGGTACATCTTCGTGGAACCTGTATGTATAGAGTATCTGGAACCATGAGCCTCGTGCAACATCCGATCTCTCAATTCATCAACACTAAACACACAAGCGTCCCTGATATCGAAGCACACAATCTCCCCCTTTGGAGAAGACTTCTACCTTCTGATTCTCAACGGTCTCCTTCAATTTTACCAAAATAGGATCCTCGTCTTTCCTAGCTTTAACTTTGGTCACTAAGGATGGTTCTGATCCATTCTGAACAATGACACCACCATATGTCGAGTAATAAGACGGATTCCTAGTCGTGCAAGTCGATGCACATCCTTCACTAATTTTTTCCTTTCCTCATATACACGGGTTAAACTCTTCATGGAAAGCCTGGTAAGAATGTCTGCCACCATATTAGCCTTGCCCGGATGGTAGAGGACACTCATATTATAGTCCTTCAACAGCACCAACCACCTCCTCTGGCGTAGATTCAGATCCTTTTGGGTAAGCACATACCGTAGGCTTTTTTGGTCAATAAACACATCCACATGGACCCCGTATAGATAGTGTCTCCAAATCTTCAAGGAAAATACTACCGCCGCCAACTCGAGGTCCTGACTCGGGTAATTCTTTTCATGGACCTTAATCTTCCTAGAAGCTTAGGCTATAACTTTACCATGCTACATGAGTACACAACAAAGGCCAATCCTCGAGGCGTCACAATATACCACAAACCCATCGGTACCTTCAGGTAGAGTCAACAGCGGTGCTGAGGTGAGTTGAGTCTCCAACTCTTGGAAGCTCTACTCACAAGCCTCCAACCATTGAAACTTCACTTTCTTTTGAGTCAATTTAGTCAACGGGGATGCAATGGATGAAAATCCATCAACAGATCTCCAATAATAACCAGGTAAGCCCAAGAAACTCCTGATATCTGAAGGACTAACTGGTCTAGGCCAATTCTTCACCGCTTCTATCTTTTGAGAGTCAACTTGTACACACTTACTTGACACCACATGACCCAAAAATTCCACTGAGTACAACCAAAAATTGCATTTAGTAAATTTAGCATACAACTGGTGATCCATAAGAGTCTATATCACCACCCTCAAATGAGCGGCATGCTCCTCCTCGCTCGGAGAGTATATAAGGATGTCATCTATGAACACAATCACGAACATATCAAAGTATGGCTTGAACACCCCGTTAATCAAAGCAATAAAAGACACAGGAGCATTTGTTATTCCAAAAGACATAACTACAAACTCATAGTGACCATACCGAGTCCTGAAGGCTGTCTTCGGGATGTCATTCTTCCGAACCCTGAGCTGACGGTATCTAGTTCTGAGGTCTATCTTTGAGAAACACTTAAGACCCTCGAGTTGGTCAAACAAATCATCAATACTAGGGAGAGGATACCTATTCTTGATGGTAACTTTGTTTAATTGACTATAATCAATGCACGTACAAAGAGAACCATCCTTCTTGCGGACAAAGAGAACTAGTGCACCCTATGGGGATTTTCTAGGTCTAATGAAACCCTTATCTAAGAGATCTTTCAACTAATCGTTAAACTTCTTAAGCTCAGCTAGAGCTATTCTATAAGGAGGAATATATATAGGTTGCCTATTGGGAAAAAGGTGAATTCCAAAATCAATCTCTCGCTCGCTCGGGATTCCCGGTAAATCATCAGGGAACACTTTTGGATACTCACACGCTATAGGAACGGACAGGATAGTCGGGGTTTCGGATGTAGCATCCTTAACCCTAACTAGATGGTACACGCAACCCTTAGAATTCATCTTTCTGGCCTTAAGGTAGGAAATGAAACGACCTATAGGCACAGCTAAACTACCCTTCCATTCTAGGATTGGCTCACCCAAAAATCTAAACTCTATAGCACGGGTTCTACAATTGAATGAGGGATAACATGCATGTAGCCAATCATACTGAAGATAACATCAAAATAAGTCATGGCTAATTCTACTAAATCTGCTGAGGTGACTTTCTGAAGAAGTGTGATAGGGAAATATTTGTTTACCCGTCGAGCTATAACTGAATCACCGACTGGAGTAGAGACTGAGAACATTTCGGATGAAGATTTTGGTACTAACTCCAAAACTACTACAAACATAGGGCATCACAAAAGACAAAGTAGCCCCTAGATCTAACAATGCATATTACCTATAACTACATCTGGGGAGACCTCCTTCTCCTGAAGAGATGAGAGGCATAGAATCTGTTTTGGTGCTGACCATCGCCCGCATTTGTAGATGCCCCCTGCTGAGCTGGTCGTGCTGGTGGAGCTGCTAAATTGGAGGTTGGGCCTCGTCCCCTATCATGACCTTGTATGGCTTCTCGAAAATCCCTAAGCATATGTCTGGGCGTCCCACACCTCAAACAAGACCCTGAACCTGCTAAGCACTAACCCACATGTCTCTGGCCACATCTACTACAATTTGGGATGTTGGACTCTACAGGTTTTCTACCCTGACCTCTAGAGCTTGATGCTCGTCCCCTCTGGTCGAGCCTGGATCTGGATGGCACACTCATAGCCAACGACACTGGGGATGAAGATCTCTGGTTGGATTGCTGGCGGTGCCCATTATGTCTCTGCTGGGAGAATCTAATGCTATTAGTCCTAGCCCGCTTGGCCTCTCTCTCCCACTTACTCACCTTTACTATATCCATCTTATCGGCGTACAAAACTTCCGGGGAAAGTCAATATCCTGATGTAGCATTGTCGTTCGACAATCATTAACCAAATAGTCTTCTATACCATGCACGAACCAAATCACTCGGGCTCTCTAATATGTCACCATCTCAGGTGAATACTTGGACAAGCGAGTGAACTCCAAGGATACTTTTGAACTATCATCTTCCCTTACTTCAGGTTCACAAACTTGGCTGCTTTAATCTCCCTCATCTCACGAGGGAAAAAACAATCCAAAAATGAACATTTTGAATTTGAAAAATGAAAGATATATCTCATTCAAATTTCACACCTGGAGAACCGCCGGTACCTCCGCCGATTCCTGAATGCTGCTTAGGGGGAAAATTGTCCAGCACAGAAAAAGAGCATGTACTGAGCATATCTAGCAGAGCATATAATATCATGTTTTTCCTTTCTTAGATTTAGAGCATCCTTTGGCAGAGAAAAGGAGAATTTGATTGGTAGAATTTGCAAAGTACTATTCTCTACTTCTTTTTCTTAATAGTAAGGTACAACCATTGTTAAAGATATTTTTGTGAATTTGATTTTACTACTCTTGTTATTAAATTAATAGAGTTTATTATTGAATGTGCTTTTGAATTTCTCAATCATGAGTAGATAAATCATTAACTAGAGGTGTGTGATGATTAATACTTAACTAGAGTGGGTATTGCTAGAGTAATCTTTATATTGTTTAAATAAGTGTAAATCTGTTAGATTCTCTTCAATCTATAACGGAAGATCTATTGATTATGATTTGGGTCTATTTGTTCTTACTGGATTGTTGCTTGTAAAAGAATAATTAAGTATTGGAGGAGAATTTAATAATGGTTATGGATGAGAGATTGTGAAATTAGGCTAGAAATAGCCAAAAATGCATTCTCACTCCTAATTAGTAGTTAATAGCTAGAAATTAGTGCAACTACTAATCCAAATCTGATTGGGTTGAGCTAATAGTGTCTAGATGTTCGATAAAACTATAGTAAGAGGTATTTATAAAGCTAAAAATCTGTAATTACCCATTTCCCTGAGATTATTTACACTAATTGAACTTATAAGATGACCTAGCATGTCCCTATCTAGTTAGTATATCATCTATACCACACCTCTAGTCTTTCACACTCTTGTCGACAACCTTGGTGATTTTGCTATTATAGGCAACCAAATTACCAATTATAATCTACTAAAAATTCCAATCTCCCCCAACTTATTTGTTTTTATGTTAATTCTAAGTGGCGCAAGCTCACTTAAATTTCTCAACCGACACTTGTAATTATCACTCACTAATCCGTGTGGGATTCGGCCTTGACACTTGTTGGGTTACATGTTTTGATACTTTGGTCATGTATATCCTTCCTATGAGGAGTATATTTTGGACGTTATTAAAAATGGCGCCATTGATGGGGACTAGCGCTTGGTATTCGTGTTTTGATTGTTGATTTGAAATAGCTTTGCATCTTGGTTACTTGACCTGAGTTAGTTATGCTTGTTAGGACATCACACTCATATGAGTTATCATTCCCAAGTAGGGGGTAGCTCAGTGGAAGGAAACATGGAGCATGAAGATGATAATCCGGCTAAAGCCCTGCTGGACAAAATGATAATAACCAATAGGGCTTTGAACACATGAGAGACAAATGTATCAACACATGAGATCAAATCTAGTGCATTGGCGGCTGAATTTTGAAAAAGTGATGAAGAGCGGGATGAGAATCTTGCTAAGATGATTACACAACTGGAATTAATGACAAAGCATGTAACGGGGGAAGGGTCCAAGGTGGTAAATGTTGTAGATATGCAAGGTCCTTTGCAGTATGAAGGGAATCATCACCACTAAGGTACGAGGAAGAATGTGAATACATGGGAAACCAAATGGGAGTGCCTTGACCTGGATTCCAAGGAACCAATCAAGGCCCTTGGCGCCCAAAGGATGAAAATGAAGGCTGGAGAAATTGTGATGCGTAGGGGTGGGATAAAAGAATTTAAAGATGGGGAAATAGAGAGCAGAATCAAGAGGGCGACCACTATCATAAGACTTCAAACCTGTATTTTCCCCATCCAAAAGTTGGAAACTCCTAAAATTAGCCAGGGGTGAGTGACGCGGGTAGTTAAAAAATTGAGGAAATGCTATCAAGAGTCCTAAAGAAAGTAGAGTCAACCGAGAGCAGGGTCAAACAGTTAAGAGGAGAGGTATCTAACCTTGCCCAAACAGTGAGCTCACATTCAACATCCATCAAGAATTTGGAAGACCAAATGAATCACTTGTCGGCTCAAATGAACCACCGAATGAAGGGAACGCTTCCTAGTGATACAATGCCAAATCCAAAGAAAGATAGCCAATGCATGGCTATTCACTAGTAGTGAAAACTGATTGGAGATGCACTAGTGAAGCCCAAAGGGGTTAATGACCCAAAATCAAATGAGGAAAATGGACTCGACGAGATTCCTAAGACTCCAAGAAATGAGTAAAAGAATGAAGAGGAAGGTGAGGAGAAAGATGATGAAATCCCCTCACATGCTAATGAAGATGAGGTGGGCATGAAGGCCCCAAATGATGACAAGGTTGAAGCAAGAGCTCCACCTCCTTGTCCACAACAGTTGGCCAAGAAAAAGAAGAACGACTAGTT
Source organism: Datura stramonium (assembly GCA_018107945.1). Taxonomy (NCBI): domain Eukaryota; kingdom Viridiplantae; phylum Streptophyta; class Magnoliopsida; order Solanales; family Solanaceae; genus Datura; species Datura stramonium. The sequence goes on from JACEIK010001907.1 coordinate 128,407, forward strand.
CAATAAATTTGTTGATATGTTTAGAAAGTTGTTCATTAATACACTGTTGGTGGATGATCTTCTCCAAATGCAAGGATATGTAAAGTTCATGAAAGAAATGCTGAATAAAAAAAAGGTGGTTGATGCAAGTAGTGGGGAGAAAATGCACCATTGCAGCCCAATGATGATGAGTAATCTTGCCCATAAGCAGGAAGACCCTAAAGATTTCACAATCCCTTGTACCATTGGGATATGTATGTTTAGAAAAGCTCTATGCGATCTTAGTTCCAGCATAAATTTAATGCCCCTAATCATTTTCAAGAAGTTGGGACTTGGAAGCACAAATCCTACATCGATGAGGTTGCTCATGGAGGATCGTTCCATAAAAATCGGTGGGGGTGTTAGAAGATGTGTTGGTAATGGTGGATAACTCATCCTTCCTACTGATTTTGCAGTCCTTGATTATGAGATGGATGTGGAGGTAACTATTATTTTGGGGAGACCATTGCTAGCTACGGGGAGAGCTGTGGTTGATGTGGAGCTAGGGGAGCTCAAATTTAGATTTGGATGTGAAGAAGTCACCTTCAAGGTTTGCCCATAAGCTGAAACGCCCTCCGAATGCAAGGTGATAGAGGTGTTGTAGAAAGAGGATGAGGATAGTGGAATTGAGATGAAGGATATGGAGTCGAAAGATGATCCGTCAAAGGAAAATTGTTAAATGAGAGCCATGTGATGCCATGATATTATCTAAGGCGCTTCATGGGAGGAAACCCAAGTGTTTTATTTGATTGATGTTATGTCTTTGTTGTTTTTGTTTTTGTAAAATCAATGAAGCAAGGAGAAAATAGGGAAAGAACCATAACAACGTGGGAACCGCGCTCGCCGGTCCAAAAGCCGACCGCCACTTCAGGGCACATAAAGGCAGAAGGCTGGGACTTTGAGAATTTGGTCGGCGGTCACTCCGACAAACCGCAGATGCAAAACCATGTATCGCCAGCTGGTCGCCGATGCAACACAAATCACTGAAGCATTAGAGCCTAATAGGCGGCCCACTAGCAGATCGCCGATCAGTTTTGCGAACTGCCGGTCAACAGCCGGCTGAGATGTAGTGCACCGGGCATGATTTTTAGAGAAAAAAGGTAAATAAGCAGAGGGCCAATTCAATTAGGCAAACCACCAATGCATCACCGGTCGAGGTATGAGTTTGTTTTAGAATTTAAATTAAGTGTGGACCCACCAAACCCCAAATAGTAGCTGAGCCGCCCTATTCTGCACAAGACTCTCTTAAACCTCCATTTTTACCATTTTCTCACACCTTGTTTTTCTTCCCCATAGCCAACCTTTACACTTTCCCTACCTTTCCACTTCCCACCAACACATTAACTCACCGTTACTACCCCACCTTCTCCTCCACCTATCACCATTCACCTTTCTGCCTATAAAACCCTTCCCTCCTTTCACTAACACCCTCACTACACTCAAATTTTCTTTCTCCACTACACAACCTTTGAAGTGCCATTGTTGAAAGTTGTTAATCTCTCCAAGCTCAAGTTTGTAAGTATTCGAATAGTGTAGTAATATTTCCTTGCCTTTTTCATAATTTCATCAATAGTTCATTATCCTTTCATTCTTAATGCTTTCGTTTCCCATTGGATTCATGAGTATGCTCTGTTTGTTGAAATGGTTGAGGAACCAAGTGTTATATTAGTGTTAATTTTAAATAGGTGAAGTCTTAGTAACCCAACTGGAGTTAAATGCCATGTGTTTCCCGATGATAGACTGGGTGACGCTATTCTTAAGGGAAAATCGTCAATTGATTTTTTTTCAAGTGTAGTGGTGTTATTTTCATCAAAATGTGTGTGGGTGTTTGTTCATGGGAGCCTGTGATTTGTTTGAAATCAATTTGTGGATGATGAGGTTCGGTGATTCACTGGTCGGGTCCGGTGAAATGCCGATGGAACGTCGGTCCAATTTTTTTTAGATGTATTCAGGGCACTGATTGAATATTGTGTTGCATTAGTGGTTTGTGGATATATACCTATGACTTTCCACCTTGTTTTTGGTACACTATTGGTTTTTGCTCAGTCTTCTGATCTGCATGGTCGAGTTAGCGATGGTTTGCGGATTCCTCTTACGACTCGTTGGTGTTTCACTGTTGCTGTTGGTTCTTTACATGATTGTTTTTAATCTTTGTTTCTCAGATCATCCTTTAGAATAGTTTTTGTTATCTAGTTTCATTATAGAATGGCTGTCACTAACACCATGTTTGCAGAACTACCATGTCTTCTTCGAGAAATACAGGAAAGGACAAGGCCCCAGCATCATCTTCTAGCAAGAGCAAGGGCAAAGAAAAGGCCTCCACACCACCTATAAACTCCAAAGAGGCCATCATTCTCTGTGCCCCAAACATGAAGGAACATTATGCCATATGTTATGGTCGGTCCATAACTGTGGAGAAGCGCTTTGACCTGGAAGGCTTGCGGGGTGATCTTCCTAACATCACTTCCCAATTCACGTCCCGACAATGGGATGCATTTGCCAATCCTCTCTAGCATTACTACCCTAGCCTGGTGTTAGAATTCTATGCCTTCTACCAAGCTCGACGGGATAGCATACATCACAGGGGAAAAGTTGATGACTTTCCATACCTAGCATCAATTATGATAAGGGGAGTGGAAGTCTATATCACCCTGGCTGTTGTTGACTCCCTATTTTGGGAAGATGAGATTGACTCCGGTGAGGATTACATGGATTGGGTAGCTGACATGAAAGACCAGTTTTCTTGGATAGCCCCAATTATTACTGCTGGTACACCTCTATAGGCCTCTATCGGTGGTAAGACCTCTCGCCATGACTTGAAGTTTGAGTCTAAATTATGGCTGGACTTTATTTGTGGCTGCATCATCCCATCCAAGAATGAGCAAAGGGTTGATTTGGAAACTGCAATCCTCATCACCTGCATCATAACTGGAGTCCCCATCAACTTTGGGGAGATTGTAGCCCAACAAATGAAGAGGAAGACATGACAGTCTAGCCCCTCCATGCCCTACGCTGTCCTCATTTCCCAGATGACCAACTCTCATGAGAGCCAACTCCAAAGATTAGCCAAGAGACCCCCCATACTCATTGCTCAAACAATTAAAAAGGAGCTTAAATCTTTATATGAGAGTGTCACTACACTATGCAAGAGTGTGGATGTTGTTTAAGGGGATGTGACCTCCCTCTGAACTGAGGTGCAAGAATGAAAGAATAGAAATACAACTGAGGTGCCTGACATGACGCCCTGGATGTTGCAATGGCTGCTCCCTCCTCAATTCGGGGCCCCATTGATGATCTCTTCTAGAGCTTGGGGGATGATTTTGCTAGGATAGGTGATGAAAATGTTGATAGCACAGGTGATGCAGCGGGTGATGATGAGGAAGAATGACCCGCTCAGGGAGTTTCTTGTCCCTTTCCTTTTTGCATGCATACATTGGGGGAAACATACTCTTTTAAATAGGGAAGGGATGAGCATAGTTGTTGAGGGGTCATTTATGTTTTCTTATTGTTTGAATTGATTGGATAGAACCCTTGACGGGCTGTTGTTTATGTTGATTCATGATTGCCCTTGCCGGGCCTGTTTTGATTTAAAAAATGAATGAAAGATTTTGTTTAGTTCTTGATGAAGTGATGGTTAGTGATAGAATGGGGTCTTTGCTTTGAATTGGAAAACTTTTCATGAAATGCCCAAGTTGTCTTGTTCTCTTTTTTCTCCTTTGTAAATAATAGTGTAGTAATCAAACCCCGAATCTTTTCTTTAGACCACTATTCTTTCTGAAGGAGCACTCTTTTCATTCTTTTTATTTTCTTTTTCAAACCAGGTTGGCATTTCTCGATGACAAATTGAGTAGCGACATTCTTAAGGGAAAATGTCATGTTGTTTTTGAGTCACTTATGAAGTTGTTTTAAGAGGGACCACCAGAAAATTTTTTGAAATAGAATCTTTGAATAGGGGAATGAAAATGGAGATAATGAGCAGATGTTCGAAGCTAGAGCATAGTACTCTTTGTCATACGTTGTAAATTCTTTGCTTGACTTATGAGTTTGCCTACTTTGATGTCCTAACTTGAAATCTTGTGATGAAAATGACTCTTGTAGATCCTTTAAGGGTGATTCCTTGTGTGGTGAGGAATTTTTGATGAGTCTCATACATGACTTCTTGCCGAGAACTTTCCCCAAATATGAATCAAGGTGAAATCTTAGATGTAGTTGCACATAGAACATAATTTTAGGCTTTCCTTTGTCTTTCCACTTCACCCATATACCCTCCTTGAACATTGATCCTTGTTAGCCAATGATGAGCCTTATACCCTTCTTTGGCAACCACATTACAAGCCTTAATAACATTCTTAATACCTCTCTTTGGCACCCATCCTCCCTAAACGCTAGTGATAGGATAATGATTAAATGAGACTTCAAGCCTAAGAAAAAGGGAGTGATAAAAAAATGAGAAATAACGGAAAAAACCAAGTTTGGGGGTGTGAAAAAAGGAACATGAGAAGTTTAGTTTGAGGTAGCACCACATCGTGTCAAAATGCACAAAATGATGAATTGAAAAGATAATTAATTTGTCTGAACTGGTGCTTCCTCTTACGGAGATATGGCTAATTGTGAGAGACAAAGGTGTTATAAGGAGGGTCATTGAGAAATGAAAGTCAGAAACAATAAAAGAAGATAAATAAAGTGAAGTGATTGGAAGGAGTTGATGGGAGGTATGTTCACAAAAAGCATTAGGGAGGATCTAGTCACTACAACCAAATTTTCATCCTACTCTTAACCAAAGCTTACATCATAACCTGGAAGTCCTAAATGATTCTATGTGTAGCTGCTCTACATTAGTGGCAAATTATGTGAAGGGCAAGCCTATGGGTCAAGTTGTGTGTATGAAGATATCTTTTGGGAGAGTTAGCGTGATTATCTCTTCCAAACAATCCCCTGTGTGCATTTAATAATTACATGACAAAAGAATAGGGATTCTTATTTATTTGAGTGGCATTATCCCTTTATAAGGACATAAGTGCATTTAGAATTAATATGTGGATTGGCCATCAGAAGTGTAAACTCTAAGGTAAGTTTTGAAGGTGCACTGATTATGACTTGAGGTGCTAAGTGTATTTCATAGATAAGCAATGCCTTTATTTTACAAAATGAATCCTTTTGTGATCCATGTTTTTGAAAAGTGGTAGCCTCTTGAAATATCTTTATTGTTTCGGTCTTTTGGGGAATTTGCTTTTCATGACCCGAATGAAGGCCCAGATTGTGACACGGGACAAGGATCCCTGAGAGACCCCACGTCGACCCATGGCATAAGCATACATCTAAATCAACCAAGAGACAAAATAATCGACAATACAATCATAGCGGAAGTCTAGCTTGAATATAACATCAGAATATGAAATCCTAAGCTTAATACATACATATGTCGGAATAGCCTCTAAATATGACGAGTTGATGGCACAAACCCCCAACTAACTCCACAAGCTGAAAACTGAAATACATAAAGAAAAGATAGAGAGTCATGTCCTCGGAAGATGAGGACTCACCAATAAGTAGATGCTAACTCCGATAAGTTGTAAGAGCGGGGCTGAAGCTGGGAGCCAGGTCTTGTATGATGAAACGATATAGCATAGAAGTATGCGGTCAGTACGTGGAACATACCAAGTATGCAAGGTACGTAAGAACTGCTAAAGTAAATAAAAGTCCTTTTAAATACAGTGTGTTAATTGAACATAAATATCAGTAAACTGAGAGTAGGGCTTGCATGCATTCTTTTTGAAATCATGATCTCTTCATAACGTACAATACATAGCTTTGTAACATTAAACTAACTCAGATGACTCAAAGCTGAAATATGACATTTATAGAAAATCAGAACATTAAGTCAAGCCTTGCTTTTATAACATGCATGAGTATATAAGAATCATGAGTTATGAATATGCATATCCGAATCATATAAAACAAAGGGAGACTTGTCACTTAACCAACATACCACAATAGAGCTTATGTGGTCCCAACTATTACATTCAAGTTGGTAGAGCCGTCCAAAACATTACCAGGACTAAGGATGTGACCATGATATCGATATCAAGATCATGGGCCATTAGGGCTGGGGATCGCTCCCGAGGGAGGTCCCTATAATATAATAATATCATCCTACGTTAGCGCGTAGTTCTGGGGCATAGGGTGATCGACCCTTAGCCCGCTCGGTGCTAGACTCTTCTCCCAAAAACATACAAATACTCTAACTCGTATATAACGAAGCTCAACATCGTCTATTGACGAGGCTCAATGATCAAATAGATCTCAAATACGAAATCATGCATATGAGAAACTTTAATTCAAAACAAACCACAAGCTGAAAACATATTTGGGAGCCTTGCTCCAAAACCATGTGGTAAGCTATGCATAGGAAGGTTTAACTCAAAACATACCACAAGCTAGAATATAAAATTTAGGAGTCTTCGCTCCAAAACAATGTGGTAAGCTTAGTTCGGGAAAATCCTCACTTAAACTTACAGGTAGGCATTGCCCCATAGCTTTATCATACTTAGAAATACTCAATTCTCAGAGAAAACATAATTATAAACATGGGTAGCTTCAAATCATGCTTTCCATCATAAGATCTCATAATTATCACATATACTTCATAAATCTCACTTTTCATGATCATCCCCAATGGGATTCAACATTCACAATGTTATAAAAATAAGTTTTAATTGAAATCATTATAAAATTAGCCCATGCTTCACAATTCGATAATAAAATCATAATCAATTCATACCCATATAAAGAAATTGAAGATTCATTCCTTTAGGTAAAAACCCCATAACTTGATCAAAGGAATTTGTCATACTTAGAAGAAATTGGGCATGGGTATGGAAGGAAACACCCACTCATAACCCTACATACCTGGAAGGGATTAATTCTACTACTTCTATGATTGCCCAAGAAGGATTTGAATGAAAACCTTGAAGACTTGCTCTAGATCACCTTTTAAACCTCTCAACTTTGCATGTGTGGAAGAAAATAACTTAGAGTAGGTTTTCCCCCCCTAAAACCCATTAAAACGAGCCTTAAATGACGTAGTTTAGGCTTTAGGAACTTAGGAATTACGAAAAGGCCCTTACTAAATTCATAGGAAATTACTGCAAGGTGGTCCTAACAGACGACCTGATGACTCGTGGTCCAGGGCAACGACTCGTCACCCTGCTCGTCAAGTACACTGCCTTTTCTAATCTCCTAGGCTCATAACGGGTCATTAACGACTCGTCAAGGTTGACCACAACTCGTGGTCACCAGTCACTGAGTACACTGCCCTTATTCCTTCTCTCCCACCCCATAGATGACCTAATGACTCGTGCGGTACGACCACGAGTCGTTGCCACGCCCATGGGGGCGTTTTTCTTCAAACTTCTCAAACTCCTCAATGGCCTCCCCACAAGTCACCTGACGACTCGTGGGCTTTCCTCATGAGTCATCTCACGACTCCTCCTATGTCTGCAACATCAACTTTACATTTTCCCCATTTCAACTCCCAGGTCCGATCTTTGAGCTCCCGGGTTATAACAATATGTCCCCCTTGGGAACATTTGTCCTCGAATGTAGGAAACAAGTAGAAAATAGAAACATTCAATTATTATATCCAAATATTGAGCATTTAAACCGAAAGCTAACGGAATGACTACCTCTGATTCAGAATATACAGCTGAACTGAATTCGAAATCAAATACACACCCATATACATAAAAGAAACTATGCGTGCATGAACTGAACATGAAACTAAATAGAGTGTTAGGTCAAAACTGATACCTCAAGCTAACATTGAGCCAGTAGAGAATAAGTGTGGGTATTTAGCCATCATATCCGCTTCAGCTTCCCACAAATCTCCCTCCACATGTTGATTTCTCCATAACACCTTTAGTGAAGCTACTTCCTTTTATCTTAGCCTCCGAACCTGGCGATCCAATATTTCAATTAGAACCTCCTCATAGGTAAGGCTATCCCTTAGTCCAATGCTGTCTACCAAAACTTCTAGAGCTGGATCTCCCAAACATTTCTTCAAAAGTGACATATGAAACACAGGATGCACGAAAGATAACTCTAAGGGCAAGTCAAACCCATACGCTACCTTACCAACTCTTCTCATAATCTGATAGGGACCAACATAATGGGGATTGAGTTATCCTTTTATTCCAAACCGCATGACTCCCTTCATGGGAGATACCTTCAGAAATAAGCAATTGTCCACCTCGAGCTCCAACTCTCACATCCTCACATTAGCATATGACTATTGACGACTTTGAACGGTTTTCAGCCTGTCCCTTATCAACTGAACCCTCACTATAGCCTCATGAACCAAATCTGGCCCTATCATATCTGGCTCACCAACCTCAAATGATCCGATGGGCGATCTACATCTCTGCCCGTAAAGAGCCTTGAATGGAGCCATATGGATGCTTGAGTGATAGTTGTTATTGTAAGTGAACTCGATCAGGGGAAAGTGATCATCCCAACTACCTTTGAAGTACATCACAAAAGCTCTCAACATATCCTGGAGAGTCTGGATTATTCGATCCTCTTGTCCATCCGTTTGCGAATGAAAGGTTGTGTTGAGCTTAACCTGATTCCCAAGACCCTTCTTAAAAGACCGCCAGAACTGGGAGGTAAATTGAATACCTCGGTCTGAAATAATGGACAAGGGCACTCCATGTAACAGAACCAACTCCCGGATATATAGCTTGGAATAATCCTCCGCTGAGTGCATGGTTTTAACCGGCAAGAAATGTGCAGCCTTTGTCAACCTGTCTACCACCACCCAAATAGAATCATATTTTCGACGAGTATGAGGTAGGCCTGTGATGAAATCCATATTAATATGTTCCCACTTCCAAGAGGGAATGCAAATATCCTAAATTACGCCTCCTGGACTTTGATACTCGACCTTCACTTGCTAACAGTTCGGGTAATTGGATATGAATACTGCAATATCCCTCTTCATGCCATTCCACCAATATATTTCTCGTAAGTCATGATACATCTTGGTGGCACCTGGATGAATAGTATACTTGGTTCTGTGTACCTCATGCAATATCCGGCCCCTTAAATCATCCACATCTGGAACATACAAATGACCCTGGTAGTGCAGCACACCATCTCCCCCTTGGGAGAAGACCTCCACCTTATGATTTCGAACAGATCCTTTAAGTTTTACCAACATCGAATCCTCATTTTTCCTAGATTTCACATCAATACCAAGGATGATTCTGATCCATTTTGCACAACAACACCGCCATTGGTTGAATCGACAAACCTAACTCTCAACCTTACAAGTCGATGGACATCTTTCACCAGCTCCTTCTTTCCCTCATCCACATGGGACACACTCTCCATAGAGAGCCTACTAAGTTCATCCGCTACCACATTAGCCTTATTCGGATGGTAAAGAACACTCACATCATAGTCTTTGAGTAGCTCTAACAACCTCCTTTGCCGTAAATTGAGGTCTTTATATGTGAACACATATTGTAAACTATTGTTGTCCGTAAACACATCCACATGGATCTCATATAAGTAATGTTGCCATATCTTCAATGCAAACACACCGCTGCCAACTCTAGATCATGGGTTGGGTAATTTTTTTCATGGATCATTAACTTCCTAGAGGCATATGCTATTACCTTTCCCCGCTCTATCAATACGCACCCCAATCTGATTCTCGGAGCATCACAATACACCAAAAAACCATTTGTACCCTCCAGTAGGGTCAACACCAGAGCAGTAGTAAGTCGAGCCTTCAACTCTTGGAAGCTCTTCTCACAAGCCTTCGACCATTGAAACTTCATCTTTTTATGAGTCAACTTGGTAAAAATTGTTGTAATAGATGAGAAACCCTCAACAAATCTCCTATAATAGACATCTAAACCCAAGAAACTCCAAATATCCATGGGATTCACCGGTCTAGGCAATTCTTCACCGCCTCGATTTTTTGAGAATCTACTTTTATTCCTTCACTTGATACCACATGGACCAAAAAGGCTACGGAGTCCAACCAAAACACACACTTGCTGAACTTGGTATACAATTGGAGATCCTTGAGAGTCTGAAGCACAACTCTCAAATGAGTGCCATGCTCCTCTTCACTCCGAGACTATATATCGATCACGAACATGTCTAGATATTGGTGAAACATCCTGTTCATCAAGTCCATAAAAGTTGCAAGAGCATTCGTTATTCCAAAAGACATAACTACAAACTCATAATGACCATAACGCGTCCTGAAGACTGTCTTCGGGAAATCACTCTCCCGAAATCTAAGCTAATGATACCCGGACCTGTGATCAATCTTGGAGAAACACTTGGCACCCTGAAGCTGGTCAAACAAATCATCGATGTTGGGTAAAGGATACCTATTCTTAACAGTGACCTTTTTCAATTGCCAATAGTCAATGCACATCCAAAGCGAACCATCCTTCTTCCGGACAAATAACATTGGTGCACCCCATGGAGACTTGCTCAGTCTAATGAAACCCTTATCCAACAAGTCCTTCAATTTCCATTTCAACTCCTTTAGCTCCGCTGGAGCCATCCGGTAGGGTGGAATAGATATCGGCTGGGTGTTGGGAAGAAGATCTATATTGAAATCAATCTCCCGCTCGGGAGGAACACCTAGCAAATCATCAGGAAAGACCTCTGGATACTCACGTACTACTAGAACTGATTGAATAATTGGGGTTTCATACTCGACATCCTTCACACTAACTATATGGTACATGCAACCCTTTGAAATGATCTTCCTGTCCTTAAGGTAGGAAATGAATCAACCTACAGGCACAACTGAACTGCACTTCCATTCTAAGACTAGCTCACCCGAAAGTTTGAACTCTACTGCTCGGGTTCTAAAATTAACTAAAGCCTAACATGAAAATATTCAATCCATGCTGAGGATAACATCAAAATCGGTCATGGATAACTCTATCAAATTTGGTGATCTGACCTTATGAAGGACTGAGACTAGGAAACTTCTATACACTAATCTAGCTATAGCTGAGTCACCTACTGGAGTAGAAACCGAGAAAGGTTCTGACAAGACTTCAAGACTAGCACCAAAGCTACTGGCCACATAAGGTGTGACAAAAGGCAAGGTAGCCCCTAGACCTAGCAAAGCATAAACATCAATATGGAAAACTTGCAACATACCAGTGACCATATCCGGGGAGACCTCCTGCTCCTAACAGGATGCTAAAGCATAGAATTTGTTCTGGTGCTGACCGCCAGCTGTGCTAGTAGATGCTCCCTGATATGCTGAGCATGTGGGAGGGGTTGCTGAACTAGAAGCTGGGCCTCAGCCCAAACCTAATCCTGCCTCGCAGATGGAAAATCTCTGAGCATGTGTCTGGGCTGCCCACACCCGAAAAAAGCACATAAACCAGCCGAGCACTGGCCTGAGTTCCCCCAACCATATCTGCGACAAACTGGTATGCCAGAATCTGCGGATCTACATATCTGCGGATCTGCTGCTTTTACCACTCGAGTCTGATGCTCGCCTTCTCTTATCATGTCTAGGTCAGGATGGCACACTCAATGCTTATGAAGCTGGGACGGATGATCTCTGGTGAGTCTGTTGTCCTTGCCCACCATCGGACCTCTACTAAGAGAATCTGTGGTCCTCGGTCCTGGCCCTCTTGACCTCCCTCTCTCTCGAATGTGTTGCCTCCATTTGCTGGGCGTACAACACTATGTTTTGGAAATCCATGTCCTAATGGAGCATAGTGGTCCTACAATCCTTGTCCAAATATCCCCCTACTCCATGGATGACCATGCTCACCTGCATCCTCTAATCGGCTACAAACTCTAGGGCATATTTCGATAGGCTAGTGAACTCAAGGGAATATTCTTGTACAATCATCATCCCTTGCTTCAAATTCATGAACTCAGTTGCCTTAAGATTCCTCATCTCCCGAGGGAAGAACCGGTCAAGAAATGCAACATGGAACTCTTCCCAAGTGACTGAACCTGCTCCTGCGACCCTACTATCCTTCCATTGGCAAAAACTGATGTGTGCGACCCCTTTTAGCTGATAAGAGTCCAACTCGGCGCATTCAACCCCATTCACCCCCATGACTTGGGTGAACTTGACAATCTCATCTATGAACTCATGTGGGTCCTCATCCACCTTGGACCCAAGGAACTTCAGCTGGTTCATCCACAAGAAGAGTTTGACTCAAGTCGCCGCTGCGTTGCCAATTTGTAGAACATGCACAACGGCCTACTAATTAACCTAAGCGGTCAAGGCCTGCACAAGCATTTGAATAGCGACCCGGAACTCAACATGGGCAGCTGGCTCTGGTGCCTAGGGCTCCAAAACTGGTGGGGCTTGTTGATTCCCGTGACCATTGCAATCCTCAAGGCCTTCACCATCTCCATTCCTCATTTCGTTCACTCTTCGAGGAGCCATGATTCTTCAATTGCGAATATCACGAATTAGAATGATAGAAAGACTTTTCATCGCATGACATAGATCATGAAAGAAGGAAACATTTCCTAGATGCCTCGTAGCCTCTTCGTCATAAGTGTGGCGCACTTCACACCGCTGAAAAGGACTCTACTCAACTTGACTTTCGGACACCCTAGGACACTTCAAAACCTATGGCTCTGAAATCAAGTTTTTCACGACCCAAAGGGAAGCCTAAGCATCAGAGAGACCCCAAGTCAATCCATGGCATAAGCATACATTTAAATCAACCAAGAGATTGAATAATCGAAAAAACAATCATAGAGGAAGTCTAGCTTGATTATAACATCAGAATAAAAAATCTAAAGCCGAATACATACATATGTATGAATAGCCTCTAAACATGACGAGTTGATGGGACAATCCCCCAACTAACTCCACAAGCTGAAAACTGTAATACATAAAGAAAAGATAGATAGTCGGGTCCTCAAAAGATGAGGACTCACTAATAAGAAGACACTAACTCAGATAAGTTGTCTAAGAGCGGGGCTGAAGCTGGGATCCGGGTGCTGTATCATGAAATGATACAGCATAGAAGTATACGGTCAGTATGCATAATGTACCGAGTATGAAAGGTAAGTAAAATCCGCTAATGTAAGTAAAAGTCCTTTTAAGCATAGTACGTTAATTGAACATAAAAATTAATAAACTGAGAGTAGGGATTGCATGCATTCTTTATGAAATCATGATTTCTTCGTACAATACATAGCTTTATAACATAAAACTGACTCAAATGACCCAAAGCATGAATATGACATTTATGGAAAAGAAGAACATTAAGTAAAACCTTGCTTTTACAACATGTATGAGTATATAAGAAAAATGAGTAATGAATGTGAATATTTGAATCATATAGAACAATAGGAGATTCATCACTTAACTAACATACCATGATAGAGCTTACGTGGTCCCAACTATTACACTTAAGTGAGCAGAGCCATCCAAAACCTTTCTAGGGGTATGGATGCTAAGATGATATCGATATAAAGCTCATGGGCCATTAGGGCCGGGATAGCTCATGAGGGAGGTCCCAATAATATAATAGTATCATCCTATGTTGGGACATAGTACTGGGGCATAGGGTGATTGACCATTAGCCCGCTTGGTGCTAGACTATTCTCCCAAAAAATGCAAATGTTCTACATCATATATAATAAAGTTCAACATCATCTATTGATGAAGCTCAATGATCAAATAAATCTCAAATACGAAATCATGCATATGAGAAACATTAATTCAAAACATACCACAAGCTGAAAACATACTTGGGATCCTTGCTCTAAAACCATGTGGTAAGACATGCATAGGAAGGTTTAACTCAAAACATACCACAAGCTGGAGTATAAAATTTTGGAGTCTTCGCTCCAAAACAATGTGGTAAGCTTAGTTCGGGAAAATCCTCATTTAAACATACATGTGGGCATTGCCCCAAAGCTTTGTCATACTTAGAAATACTCAATTCTCATTGAAAACATATTTATAAACATGGGTAGCTTCAAATCATTCTTTCCATCATAAAATCTCATCATTATCACATATACTTCACAAATCTCACTTTTCATGATCATCTCATCAACGGGCTTCTACATTCACAAGGCTAGAAACATCATTTTTAATTGAAATCATTATAAAATTAGCCCCTGCTTCACAATTCCACAATAAAATCGTAATCAGTTCATACCCATATAAAGAAAATGAAGATTCATTCCTTTTGGTAAAAACCCCATAACTTGATCATAGGAATTTCTCATATTTAGAAGAAATTGGGCATGGGTGTGGAAGGAAACACCCACTCATAACCCTACATCCCTGGAAGGGATTGATTCTACTACTTCTCTAATTGTACAAGAAGGATTTGAATGAAAACCTTGAAGACTTGCTCTAGATCACCTTCTCAACCTCTCAACTTTGCATGCATGGAAGAAAATAACTTAGAGTAGATTTTCCCCTCCTAACACCCATTAAAATGAGCCTTAAACGAAGTAGTTTAGAATTTAGAAACTTAAGAATTACGAAAAGGCCCTTACTAAATATGCAGGAAATTAATTCCAGGTGGTCCTAACGGACGACCTGACGACTCGTGGTCTAGGGCAATGACTCGTCACCCTGCTCGTCATGTACACTGCCTTGTCTAATCTCCTGGGCTCATAACGGGTCACTTAATGACTCATTAAGCGTGACCACGACTCATGGTCACCAGTCGTTGAGTACCCTGTCGTTCTTCCTTCTCTCCTACCCCACGGATGACCTAACGACTCGTGGTGTATGACCACGAGTTGTTGCCACACCCGTGGGGGCCCTTTTCTTCAAACTTCTCAAACTCCTCACTGGCCTCCCCACGAGTCACCTAACAAATCGTGGGCTGTCTTAACGATTCGTGTCACGGCTCGTCCTGTGTCTGCAACATCAACTTTACATTTTCCCTGTTTCAACTCCCGGGTCCGATCTTTGAGCTCCCATTGTATAACATTGCTTCTCTTTTTCAGTGAGACTTGTGAGCATTTTTGGGTTGTCATAGATTAGGTGATTGGTGATGTTTAAATTTTTGTAGAGTGGTATATTTTTCAACGGATGAGAATTGCATTACTTGAGGACAAACAATCGTTTAAGTTGGGGGTTTGATGAGTTGGTGATTTACTAACTCATTAGGCTCTTAAGCTTGAGTTTTTGCTTAGTTTTTTAGTTGATTATATGGATTTTATGCATTTTTTGCCTTTTTTGTGTATATACTTAAATATGTAGAAAAGAGCAAAAATGGAGCAAAAAGAAGGAAGTGAGATCAAACCAGTGATCCACTGATGAAAACTGGAGAAATGTCGGTCAAAAGCCAATCATCACTGACTCTGAGGAAGAATGCCACCAGTGAAATGTGAGTTTCCAACGGCGACTCACTGATCCAGTCACCGAATGACATCTTATTTGTTGGAGTAAAGAACAAAGACTCGGCCGGTTCTTGGATTGAGATAGGTAAAACACCGAATGAACTGCTGGTGTTCACTGGAGTTTAGTGATCACTCAGATAATGTACCCGCCGATTCATGGATTTTAACTGGAAAACCGCCGGTACCTCTTCTAATTCCTAAACGCTGCTTAGGGGAAAAATTATCCAGCACGGATAAAGATAGAGAAGATGCCCTATTTTCTTGGATATAAACTCTAGATAAAGTATTGTGTACTGAGCATATAATAGCTGAGCATAGCATATCATCTTTTTCCTTTCTTAGCTTTAGAACATTCCTTTGGCAGAGAAAAGGAGAATCTCACTAGTAGAATTTACAAAGTACTATTCTCTTCTTCTTCTTAATAGTAAGGTACAACCATTGTTTTAGACATTTTTGTGAACTTGATTTTACTACTGTTATTATTAAATTCAATGAGTTTATTGTTGATTGTGATTTTTAATTTCTTAATCATGAGTGGATAAATCATTAACTAGAGGTGTGTGATGATGAATAATTAATTTGAGTGGGTATTGCTAGAGTCATCTCTATATTATTTAACTATGTGTAAAATCTGTTAGATCCTCTTCAATCTATAATGCAAGATCCATTGATTATGACGTGGGTCTATTTGTGCTTGCTTGATTGTTTCTTATAAAAGAATAATTAAGTATTAAAGGAGAATTTAATAGTGAGTATGGATGAGAGATTCTGAAATTGGGCTATAAATAGCCAAAATTGCATTCTCACTCCTAATTAGTAGTTAATAGCTAGAAATTAGTGTAGCTACTAATCCAAATCTGACGGGTTGAGCTAATAGTGGCTAGAGGTTTGATAAAACTCTAGTATGAGGTATTTATAAAGCTGAAAAGCTGTAATAACCCATTTCCCAGAGATTATTTACACTAATTGAACTTATAAGATGACCTAGCATGTCCCTATGTAGTTAGTATATCATCTACACCACACCTCTAGTCTTTCACACTCTTGTTGAAAACCTTGGTGATTTTTCTATTAGAGGAAACCAAATAAGAAAATATAATCTAGTACAAATTCCAATCTCGCCTAACTTATTTGTTTTTATGTTAATTCTAAGTGGTGCAAGCTAACTTCAATTTCTCAATTGACACTTGTAATTATCACTCACTAGTCCTTGTGGGATTCGACTCTGACACTCGTCGGGTTGTTTTGATACTTTGGCCATGTATACCCTTCCTATAAGGAGTATATTTTTGACGTTATCAATCTTCACGACGAGTCATCCCTCAGGCAATGATTCATCAATTCCTTCGTTGGGACTAGCAGTGTGTTTTTCCTTGCGAATTTATTAAGGGCTTTTCCGTAATCCCTAAGTCCCTAAGACCTAAAGCATATCGTTTTAAGCTCAGATCGGTGTGATTTAAGAGGGTTAACTCCTTATAAATCTATCCCTCTTCATGCATGCAATCCTAGAAATGCAAGTTCCTTAAGGTGATCAATCTTAGAAATTCATCAAGTCTTCTCCAATTCCCTTTGGGCATTCAAGAAGGTTGAGAAATCAGAAGTACCCAGATATGTAGGGTTATGAAGTGTATTCATCCACTCCCATGCCCAATTGCTTCTCAAATTCTTGAAAATTCTAATTGATGAATCTATGGGGTTTTAACCCAACTTGTGAATTCTTTCAGTATCTATCATGGGTATAATCTATTCATGTTTCTAATGTTGAATTATGATTCATGACATGTTTTATAATGTTTTCAATTATAAATCATGTTTTCAAAGTTTTACATATTATGATGCCCAATTATGAAAGTTCATAAAAAGATGAGATTATGATCTATGTTTCTAAGTTTGATAAAAGGTTCATGATGCGAGTATGATTTCAAATTACCCATGTCTATATTCATGTTTTTTACTATTAAAGTCTATTTAAAGTATGTTCAAGTTTGGGCAAGCCCATATGATCAAGTATGTTTTATGATTTATTTCAATTTCATGTTATTAGTTTACCACATGGATTTTGCAGTCTAGACTCCCACTTTTTTCAGCTTGTGGTATGGTTTGAGCAAAGGCTCCTCATGTTATAATTTCAGATTTTACATGTATTGATATGATTCAACTTCGTCGCAAGTGGTTCAGCTTCATTGAAAAATGATGGAGACCATATGCATCTTTTTGGGAGTTGTGTCTTGCACCGAGTAAGCTAAGGGTCAATCAACCCTGTGCCTTAGAACAACGTGCCAACGTAGGTATGTACAAATTATTTGGGACCTCCCTTGTGAGATTTTCTACCCCCAAGGGGCCTTTAGCTTTATATCAATATCATGGTAGCATCCTTAGCCCTGGCAAGGCTTTGGACGGCTCGGCCCACTTGAGTGTAATAGTCGGGACCACGTAAGCTCTATCGTGGTAACGTCAGTTATATGACAAGTCTCCCATTGTTCCTCATGATTTCAGTTATGCATGTTCATCAGTCATGATATTATGTTTTTAGCAAGTTTGACCTAATATTCAATTTTACATATGAATAATCAATTTCAGCTTTGGGTCATTCGATTCAATTATGATATTCAGTTATGTTTAAATTCATCTTTTCAAATAATAGCATGCAAGCCCTACTCTCAGACCCTTATGATGAAATTTTTTATGATATGCATGATCTCTGATTTTACTTATTTAGCAATTTTACTTACTGTAATACGTCGGAAGTGCCTAAGACTAGACTCGAGAAGTTGAAACAAAAATAGCAGAAATATCTAAGATTTCTCTTAGAATGACTCGTGGTATGGGTCGATGGTGGGTCTAATGAGGCGTTGGAGGCACTCGTGGTGAGGGTCTGCAAAAGTAAACTTAGGAGTAACAGGTCTAAGGATGACCCATTGGTTGTTATAACGAGTTGTGGTAAGGGGATCGTTGTGAGGGTGGTTCTTTTCAAGATGGCTGGCACAAGTCACGGGACGATCCGTTCTATGAGACAATGAGTCTTGATATGGTTTCATTGGGAGGATTTCTAGGAAGTGAGTAGTGGTGAAAACTAACAGACACAATGAGTCATTAGGGCTAGTAACGACTCATCCTGTCCAGTCATGGTGGCAAACCTAAGTCTAAAAATTTGTCATGAACCGAGTTTATATCCTAGTCGTAACACGGGACAAGGAACCCTGAAAGGCTCCAAGTCGACCCATGACATTCTCATAGCATAACATTTAACAATATAAACAACTAAGAGAAACATAACTGAGCGAAAGCTAACTGTAAGGAGTCAAATGTAAAACATAGAGACATAGTCTAACAAAACTTTAATACATAGATTGAATCTGATTAGCCATATCTAGAAACCTCTACTAAACTGATGAGTTTCCGGGACAGGTCCCTAGCTAACTCCAATAATTTGAAAATTCAAATGTAACTGAAATAAGAAACATAGACCTCGTCCTCGAGAGATGAGCACTCACCATAATTCACTGATATTGAAGAAAGAGCATTTCTACCCGTAGGGCTGAGTCTAGGTACCGAAATCTATATCATGAAATAATATAGCACATAAAGTATGCGGTCAGTACTTGGAATATACTGAGAATGCAGTGAAACGTACACAGACTAAACATAAAATTATACAAGAAGGAAATAAACTGAGTACATCAACATATAACTGGTTAAGAATGCAACAAGCCTCTTCTTAGTCATATACACATATCAATATGAAACTTTCATTTTGAACTCATATTCGGAAGCATCATCAAACTTATGCACAAGGGTTCAGGCACTGAACATATATTGAGAACTGAAGCTGAGCTACCATCATACATTGTTATGGATGTCTGCTAATAACTGAGATTTCATTATGCTATATCTGTTTTAGACTGAAGACTGAACTATACAGAATTGAGCCAAACTGATAACATAAACTAAGGGAGACATTCTCTGCTATGGAGAGTCCTAACTAAAGTAGGGGAAACATTCTCATCTATGGAGAGTCTTGATTGAACTAAGGGAGTATTCTTTGTGGTGGAGAGTCCCAACTAAACTAAGGAAAACATTCTCAGCTACGGAGAGTCCCTAACTGACCAAGGGAAACATTCTCGTCTATGGAGAGTCCCTGACTGACCAAGGGAAACATTCTAGGCTATAGAGAGTCCCTGGCAGACTAAGGGAAACATTCTCGTCTATGGAAAGTCCCTGACTACCCAAGAGAAACATTATCGTCTATGGAGTGTCCCTGGCTGACTAGAAAATAAGGAGTATTGACCTGACATTATAAATCTGGTCTATGGTACTACAGCTAATCATAAACATGAGCATTTACTGATTTCGTCATACAACATCCATTTAGAAGGGATTAGAGCTATTTTCTACTAACAACAAGCCTAAAAGTCTAATGGATCATTCTCGTGCTTTATCATCATAATTCATACCGTCATGGTACCAAATCATCATTTAATCCACACATCTTACATTTTACGAACGTCCATAGATTCATATCATACTTTACACACCTCCACAACATTCAAGTTCCTAGTTAAAAACATACGATGTATAACATAGACTCATATAAGATCCATAGGTCCAATTCACCCTTAAGCATATATACATTGATTCATATTTTCTAAATTTACGAAAAGACCCACGTAATTAACTTATTCCTTAGACATATGCAACCGGATCATGGTAGAAGTATATATATTCATTTCATGGAACCCATTTCGGAATTTACTCCAATTCATAAGGAAGATACGATAATTATATCGTTATCATAGGTTTACCTCATACCCAAAACATTTACATTGAAAACATAATGAAAACACATACGTACTTTCCATTGCTCAAGCCATAGTTCAAATCTCATCTCAACAATTTATTGAATTGTATATTCTAGTTTTTAAGGGAATTCTTACGATATTCATGTATTTTAGGCATGGATAAAAGTTCTTAACATAATAAAGTGAGCAGTAACAGAATCCCAATCAAAGTTTTAATCTATCTCATGAAGGAAATCCTATAATCATGCACTTTCACCATTTAACACATAATTTTAGATATTAAAATAATTTCCTAAACATAAATGATTTTTACTCCTAATGGGTCTTAGAATTCATAGAATACATAGAAGAAATCATCCATAAATCGAAACCCTAGGTCATGCTTTTCTAGAATAATGGAATTGGATTTTTAAATAAAACATTTGGGGCATAAGGATGGAAGGATATCATTGTTGGAAAACCCACATACCTGGTTAAGATAAATCCCACTCGAACTTGCTCCTTGAATCCTTGAGGAAACCCTCGTAGAATCCTTAAAATCTTGAGGGGGAAGGAGGAGGAGTTGAGGGAATGAGAGGTTAGGCTATAAAATCCCCTAAAAACGTCCCTTAAAATGCCCAAAATGATGCCATTTCAAAATTGAAAGCGTGATACATTACCAAAATACCCCTAAGAAAAAACGTCAAAATTTTCCCGATATGAGACCACGACCCTCACCATGAGTTGTTGATCCTCAACACAACTCGTGGTGGCCATCCGTTGCTTTTTGCAGTCTACATCACAGTTCTTGCTTCCTCAACCAACGACCAATAGGATGAGTCGTTATTTCATCGAACGACTTGTCACCACTTCCCATTGACTCCATTGGTTCCTCAACCTTCATTCCATTCAACAACCAACATAATGAGTTGTTACTTGATCCAATGACTCATCAGTCCTTCCGTCATCCCCACTGGACCAAAGCTTGAGTCCCTTCAAACGATCGACATCAAGGTCATTGCTAGCTTCAACAGTCCGTCGTATCCATCGTCACTGACTTGGAAACCTGCATTCCAACTAACGAATCCTCATGACAACCCATTACGGCAACTAACGAGTCGTCACATGACTCGTCCCCTCCAAGAAGTCCAACCTGCAAGCTTACCAAGATTGCATCCCATGGGTCGTTCTCTGTCAGCAGCCGAACGTAGACTCTGATCACAACACCGGACAAGGAGCCCCGAGAGACTCTAAGTCGACCCATGGCATGAGCATACATCTAACTCAATCAATAAAGCGGAATACTCAACGTAATAACATAGCAGAAGCATAACCATGACATAACATAGAAAGAGAAACACACTTCACACATAACAACTAAATACTACATTTAGTTTGAAAGCATCTAACATATCTGATGGGTTGATGGAACAACACCCCCGACTAACCCGACAAGTATGGAAAATAGAGCATAAAGAGATAACTGATATCAAACTGGTCCTCGGAGAATGAGGACTCACCAATGAGCTGGATGCTAACTCCGAGAATGGGCTAGTGACTGGTGCTGGGACTGAAGATCGGAGCCTGTATCATGAAATGATACATCATAGAGTATACGGTATGTACGTGGAATGTACCAAGTATGCAAGGTAAGTAAAATAGACATTTAAAATGCATAAAAGTTCATAAGAGATCATAAGAGTAGGGAAACATGCTTATAACATAAATATCATAGTGCAACATAAGGCTCAAGGTTTTCAAAACATTAGTAATTCATTCATTATCATGGTCATTAGAGAAACTTTATAAATCATAACTTGAGTCGAAATATAATAAACGTAAAAATGCATAAAAACATGTGGAACAATGGGAGGACTCATCATATCTGACACCATCATGGCAGAGCCTTACATGATACCCCAACTATCTAGCTCAAGTGGGCAGAGCCATCCCTGGCTTGCCAAGCAAGGGGCATGCATTATGCGATATCATGGAAGAGGGGATCCATTAACATTGCAATGTATCAACATGATGCTACAGTGGCACGTAGTTATGGGACACCAGCGTAGCCCTTTGAATAGTGGGCTACTCGGTGCTAGACACTACTCCCAACAATTGCACATTAGGCTCATACGTAAATCATAAACATCATTCATGAGATTCGTGGCCAAATAAACATTAACATCGTTGATCCCCATTTACATATATGTTTAGCCATGAATCAAGGGCCCATTAATCGGCCAACATCATAAATCGATAAATCATGAAATCCATATCATAAATCGTATATCATACTTGAACATGTGGGCATTGCCCAATACTTTAAAATGCTTGAAAATACTCAATTCTCTTGAAAACATGATTATAAATGGGTAACTCGAAAACATTCTTTTCATCATTAATATTTTATCATACATGAACATTCATCATAAATCTCAACATTCATGAACTTCTCATAAATGGACATTTTAATTTTAAAAAACTTGAAACATGATTTTAATGAAAAACAATGTAGAACTTTCCCATGAATAATTCAATAGTAGAAATACATTTAATTCATGCACATGTAGAAAATTAGGAATTTAATGCATTGGGTTAAAATCCCATAGAATCAACATAGGAATTTCATGATTTAGAGAGGGATTGGGCATGGTGTGAACAGATCCACCCATTCATAACCCTACGTACGTGGGGAAGATAAGATTTTATCACTCCTTGAAAGCCCAATGAAAGATTGAACGAAAACTTGAAGAACTCTTACCTGATCACCTCCTAAACCCCTTCAATATGCATGCATGGATATGAATGAGCCTAGGGTAGAGTTTTCCCTCTTAAAACACTACATTTCGAGCCTTAAATGAGGTAATTTAGGACCCTAGGACTTCAGAATGACAAAAATAACCTTAATGAATTTCCTGAAAATTAGGCACTGCTTAAGACCACGGGCGATCCAATGAGTCGTTCCTTGCTACCTCGTGGTACCCGTCTATTGCATCCACTACTTATTTTCAACTTCTTAGATTCGGTCCCACGACTCGACAGGATGACTCATTACCACAAGGTATGGTCCATTGAATCCTACCGTTATTTCCCCTAACGACTTGCACCTGAGTCTTACCACGAGCTACACCACGACTCGTGCCAACTTCCAACGAGTTGTGGTATCCATCCATCACTTCGACTAGGAACTTTCCTACTCTTTTCCCATGATGTCTCACCACGACCCATTATGGCACAAAAGGGGTCATCCTACGACCCGTTACTTCCTCCTAGGCTAAGGACCAGCCTCACCACGACCTCAAACAACAACTCATGGTATCAAACCACGGGTCGTCCCTTAATCTGTGACTCCAACTTCAACGCTGATGCACCACACTACAAGAACTCCCTACGGATCATTGGTGGAGCCAACGACCCGTTACATGACCTGTTCTGTGATGTTTGTCCAGATTTCTGCCAACTTCCAATTTTAAATCTCGGGTCTAGTCAAGGAACTTCCAGGGTATTACAATATCTCCCCCTTGGGAACATTCATCCTTGAATGTGGGAAAACATATAGAAAACAGAGAAATGCAATTATCATACTAAAATATCGATCATTTAAGCTGAAAACTGACGGAATGACAAACTCTGATTCAAACTACATGGATGAACTGAATTCATGAACCATACATACATCCGTATACATGAAAGAAACTAGGGCACATGAACTGAACATGAAAACTAAATAGAGTAATAGGGAAAAAACTAATACCTTAAGTTGGAGCTGGTCGGGTAGAGAATAAATGTGGGTATCTAGCCATCATGTTTGCTTCGTCTTCTCCTGTAGCTCCTTCAACATGCTGATTCCTCCATAAAACTTTGACTGAAGCTACTTTTTTGTTCCTTTGACTTCGAACCTGATGATCTAGTATTTCCACTGGAGCTTCCTCATAACTAAGGCTGTCTTTTACACCAACATTGTCCATCGGGACAACTAGAGCTGGATCACCCAAACACTTCTTTAAGAGCGATACATGGAAAATAGGATGCATAGAAGCTAATTCTGAGGGCAACTCCAATTCATATGCCACCTTACCAACCCTTTTCACAATCTAGTAGGGGCCAACATAAGGAGGGATGAGTTTTCCTTTCTTTCAAAACTACATCACTCCCTTCATGGGAGACACCTTCAGAAACACCCAATCATCCACTTCGAACTCGAGTTCTCTCCTTCTCACATCAACATAGGACTTTTGGCAACTTTGAGCTGTTTTCAACCTGTCTCTTATGAGCTGAACCTTCTCCATAGCCTCATGGACTGAATGTAGTCCTATCATTGCAGCTTCACCAACTTCAAACCAACCAAAAGTTGATCTACATCTCCGCCCATAGAGACCTCAAACGGAGCCATTTGAATACTGGAATTGTAGTTGTTATTGTATGGATACTCGATAAGAGGCAAATGATCCTCCCAACTACATTTGAATTCAATCACACATGCTCTCAATATGCCCTCGAGAGTCTGAATTGTCTATTCCGTCTAACAATAATTTTGCGGGTGGAATATTGTGCTGAGCTTAACCTGAGTACGAAGTCCTTTTTGAAATGACCTCCAGAACTGAGAGGTAAATTGGGTACCTCTGTCAGATATGATGGACAAGGGCACTCCACACAACCGAACTAGCTCCCGGATATATAGTTTGGCATAATCATTCGCCGACTTCATGGTTTTGACAGGTAGAAAATGAGCAGCTTTGGTCAACCTGTCTACAACAACCCAAATGGAGTCATATTGTCGTCGAGTGTGAGGCAACCATGTGATGAAGTCCATATTGATTTATTCCCACTTCCAAGTAGGAATACTAATATTTTGAAGCACACCTCCCGATCTCTGATGCTCAAACATTACTTGCTAACAGTTTGGCACTTAGCTAAAAATTCTGCGATGTCCTTCTTCATGCCATTCCACCAATAGACTTCCCATAAGTCGCGGTACATCTTGGTGTCACCTAGATGGATAGAATACTTGGATCTATGATCCTAATGCAACATCAGGTTCCTTAAATCATCAACATCCAGAACACACAAGTGGCCCTTGTACCAAAGCACACCATCTCCCCCTTTGGAGAAGACCTCTACTTTCTGATTTTTAACGGATTCATTTAACTTTACAAAGATGGGGTCCTCATCTTGCGTAGACTTTACATCAGTCACCAAGGATGAATCTGATCCATTTTGAACAGTAACACTACCATCGGTCGAGTCAACAAACCAAACTCCCAACCTTCCATGTTGGTGCACATCCTTCACCAGCTCCTTCCTCCCTTTGTCCACATGGGATACACTCTCCATAAAGAGCTTACTAAGTGTTTCTGCTACTAAATTGGCCTTACCTGGATGATAAAGGACCCTCATA
Source organism: Datura stramonium (assembly GCA_018107945.1). NCBI lineage: Eukaryota > Viridiplantae > Streptophyta > Magnoliopsida > Solanales > Solanaceae > Datura > Datura stramonium. The sequence goes on from JACEIK010001907.1 coordinate 153,994, forward strand.
TCATAGTCCTTGAGTAGCTCCAACCACCTGCTTTGCCGAAGATTGAGATCCTTCTAGGTAAACACATATTGTAAACTTTTATGGTCCGTAATCACATCCACATTCACCCCGTACAAATAATGTCACCATATATTCAAGGCGAATACCACCACAACCTATTCAAGATTTTGGGTCAGGTAATTCTTCTCATGAACTTTCAGCTATCTGGAGGTATATGCTATAACTTTCCCGTGCTGCATCAATACACACCAAAGTCCGATCCTTGAAGCATCATAATAAACCACGAACCCATCGGTACCCTATGGTAGAGTTAACGCCAGTACTGAAGTAAGTCGGGTCTTCAACTCCTGAAAGCTTCTCTCACAAGCCTCCGACCATTGGAACCTTACCTTCTTCTTGTCAGTTTAGTCAATGGTGCTGCAACAGATGAGAACCACTCAATAAATCTCCAATAGTATCCCGCCAATCCCAAAAAGCTCCAAATATCCGAAGGATTCACCGGTCTAGGCCAATTATTCACCGCCTCTATCTTCTTCGAGTCTACCTATATGCCCTTACTTGATACCACATGGCCCAAAAATTCCGCTGAGTTCAACCAAAACTCCCACTTGCTGAATTTAGCATATAGCTAGTGATTCTTAAGAGTGTGTAGCACCACCCTCAAATGAGCGGCATGCTCCTCCTCACTCCGAGAGTATATCAGGATGTCATCAATGAACACGATCACAAAGATATCAAAGTATGGCTTGAACACCTTGTTCATCAAATCCATAAAAGCTGCAGGAGCTTTTGTTAGCCCAAAAGCCATAACTACATACTCATAATGACTATATCGCATCCTGAAGGCTGTGTTCAGGATGTCGCTATCCCGAACTCTAAGCTGATCGTACCCGAATCTGAGATCTATCTTCGAAAAACACTTGGCACCCTGAAGATTGTCAAACAAATTAACAATCCTAGGTAGAGCATACTTGTTCTTGATGGTGACATTGTTCAATTTCTGATAATCAATACACATACAAAGAGAGCCATCTTTCTTTCGGGCAAAGAGAACTGGTGCACCCCACGGAGACTTGCTTGGTCTAATGAAACCCTTATCCAAAAGACCCTTCAACTTCTCCTTCAACCTTTTTTAGTTCGGTTGAAGCTATGCTATAGGGAGGAATATATATAGTTTGTGGGTCGGGAAGAAGGTCAATATTTCCCTCTCAGGAGGAACACCCGGTAAATGATCAGGGAACACTTTTGGATACTCACATACTACTAGAACTAACTGGATAGTCGGGGTCTCAGACTCAACATCCTTAACCCTAACTAGATGGTACACACAACCTTTGGAAATCATCTTCCGGCCTTAAGATAGGAAATAAAGTGACCTACAGGCATGGCTGTACTAACTTTCCACTCTAAAACTGGCTCACCCGAAAAGAGGAACTCCACCGCTCGGGTTCTACAATTAACAGAAGCATAACATGCATACAACCAATTCATGCCGAGAATAATATCAAAGTCAGTCATGGATAACTATACTAGGTCAACGGAGGTGACTTTATGGAATTTTGTGATCGGGAAACTTCTATACACCCGCCTAGCTACAACTGAATCACAAAAGGGAGTGGAGACTGAGAACGATTCTGATAGAATTTCGGGACTAACTCCAAATCTACTAGCAATATAAGGAGACACAAAAGATAAGGTAGCCCCTAGTTCTAACAAAGCATAATAATCAAGGTGAAACACTCATAACATACCAATAACCACATCCGGTGAAGTCTCCTGCTCCTAACGCGAGGCGAGGGCATAGAATCTCTTTTTGCGCTGCCCGCCACCCCCACTAGTGGATGCACCCTACGGAGCTGAGCATGATGGAGCTGCTGCTGACCTAGTAGTATGTTCATGGCCTCTATCATCATTTTGTCTAGCAAATGGACACGCTCGACGCATGTGGCCGGATCTACCGAACCCATAACAAATATTTGAGCTGAGTAAGCACTCCCCGGCATGACTCTTGCCACACTTCCCGCAGGTTGGAAAGGTGCGCTCTACCTGCATTACTCTCTGTTACCTCGAACCTGATAACCCTTATGTCCAGATAAAACATTGGCTAATGATGGTGCTGGAGATAGTGACCTCTGCTGTATCTGAGGGAGGTGACCACCGCCGGATCTTTGCTAAGTGAACCCATAGTTATTTGTTTCGGCCCTTTTGGCCTCTCTCTCCTTCATACGTTTCACCTCTATCTGCTGGGTGTACAAGACTATTCAAGGGAAATCCATATCCTGGTGGAGCATAGCGGGTCTGCAATCTTTGTCCAAGTAGTTCGCCACCCGATGAATAAACCTGCTCACTCGCAACCTCTGATCAACCACTAACTCTCGGGAATACTTTGATAAGTGAGTGAACTCAAGGGCATACTCTTGTACCATCATCCTCCCTTGATTAAGACTCACGAGTTCAGCTGCCTTCAACTCCCTCACCTCATGAGGGAAGAGCTGATCTAGGAACGCAACATGGAACTCCTCCCAAGTGACAGGGCCTACTATGGCGACCTTACTGTCTTTCCATTGTCGAAACTAGGTGTGTGCGAACCCTTTCAACTGATATGAGGCCAACTCAACATACTCAACTCCATTCACCCCCATGACTTGGGTGATCTTCACAATCTCATCGATGAACTCCTGGGGGTCCTTATCTACTTTTGTCCTGAGGAACTTTGGAGGGTTCATTCTCAAGAAATATCTAGCTCGAGCAGCCATCGCAGTTCCGTTTTGAGGAATATGCACCACTGCCTGCTGGTTAACCTGAGCGGTCAAGGCCTACGCTAGCATCTGAATAGCTGCTCGAAATTCAGCATGGGCAACTGGCTCCGGTGCATTGTGCTCCTTGACTAGTGGGGCTTGTTGGTGCCTGTCTCTATTGCCATCATCATGGCCGTTTCCATTCCCATTCATGAAAACCGGAGCCTATTTCATGAAATTATACGACATAGAGTATGTGGTCAGTACATGGAGCGTACCGAGTATTCAAGGTAAGTAAAACAAATATTTAAAATACATAAAAGTTTATAAGAGATCATAAGAGTAGGACAACATGCTCATAACATAAATAAAATAGTGCAACATAAGGCTCAAGGTTTTCAAAACATTCGTAATTCATTCATTATCATGGTCATAAACGAAACTTTATAAATCATACCTTGATCCAAAATATCATAAACATAAGAATGCATTAAAACATACGAAACAATGGGAGGACTCGTCATAATCGACACCATCACGATAGAGCCTTACATGATGGCCCTACTATCTCGCTCAACTGGACAGATCCGTCCCTGGCTTGCCAGGCAAGGGACGTGCATTATGGGATATAATGGAAGATGGGATCCATTAATATTGTAATGTATCAACATGAACCTATGGTCGCACGTAGTTATGAGACACCGGCGTAGTCCTTTGAACACCGGGCTACTTGGTCCTAGACACCCAAAAACAATCACATTAGGCTTGTACCTAAATCATAAACATCATTCATGAAAATCATGGCCAAATAAACATTAGCATCATTGATCCCCATTTAAATACATGTTTAGCCATGAATCAAGGGCCCGTTAATTGGCCAACATCATAAATCGATAAATCATGAACTCCATATCATAAATCGTATATCATACTTGAACATGTGGGCATTGCCCAATACTTTAACATGCTTGAAAATACTCAATTCTCTTGAAAACATGATTATAAATGGGTAACTCGAAAACATTCTTTTCATCATTAATACTTCATCATACATGAACATTCATCATAAATCTCAACTTTCATGAACTTCTCAGAAATGGGCATTTTAATTTAAAAAAACTTGAAACATGATTTTAATGAAAAACAACATAACACTTTAATTCATGGGTGGAAATACATTTAAATCATGCCAATGTACAATATTAGGAATTTCATTCATTGGGTTAAAAACCCATAGAATCAACATAGGAATTTCATGATTTTTAGAGGGATTGGACATTGGTGTGAACGGATCCACCCATTCATAACTCTACATACCTGGGGAAGATCATATTTTATCCCTCCTTGAAATCCCAATGAAAGATTGAAGGAAAACTTGAAGAACTCCTACTTGACCACCTCTTGAACCCTTTCAATGTGCATGTATGGATATGATTGAGCCTAGGGTAGATTTTTTCCTCTTAAGACACTGTATTTAGAGCCTTAACGACGCAATTTAGGACCTTAGTACTTAGGAATGACAAAAATACCCTTAATGAATTTCTTAAAAAACTCTACATATCTTGAGACCACGGGCGATCCAACGAGTCGTGCCTTGGTACCACGACTCGTGTTACACGTCTGTTGCATCCATGGCCCATTTTTGACTTCTCATATTCTGTCCCACGACTTGACGGGATGATTCTTTACCACAAGGTATGGTCCATTGAATCCTCCCATTATTTCCCCTGACGACTTGCACCTGAGTCTTCCTCCGAGCCACATCACGACTCGTGCCAACTTCCAATGAGTCGTGGTCTCCATCTTTCAGTTCGACTGGGAACTTTTCTACTCTTTTCCCATGGTTTCTCACCACAACCCATTACTACACACAACGGGTCGACCACTTCCTCCTAGGCTAAGGGCCAGTCTCATCACGACCTCAAACAATGACTTGTGGTATCAAACCATGGGTCGTCCCTTGATCCGTTACTCCTACTTCAACCCTGCTGCACCTCGCCACGATCACTCCCTACGGATTGTTGGTGTAACCAATGACCCGTTACATGACCTATTCTATGATGTTTTTCCAGATTTCTGCCAACTTCCATATTTAAATCCCGGGTCTAGGCTTATGCACTTTTCGGGGTATTATATTTTCTCACACAGCCACTCGTACCTCCTCTCATGGCATCAAAACAACTGGCACCAGAATCTTGAATCAATTCAAATAACTGCCTCTAATGACTCATTAGAGCAACATACATTTCAGTTGGATTTCAAGGACCTTTAACTAGTTTAGTGNAAAACAACTGGCACCAGAATCTTGAATCAATTCAAATAACTGCCTCTAATGACTCATTAGAGCAACATACGACTCGATGGACGTGCCATTCTGAGGCACTGCTGCAGATTTTTTTTGCTGAACACACTTCAAATCTTGAAAATTTTTGGGTTGTTACAATATCTCCCCCTTGGGAACATTCATCCTCGAATGTTGGCTAAATATACTTAAAGGATAGGGATGGAACTAAAATTCTAAAACTGATCAACTACATCTAAAAACAACTGAGTATCTGACACCGGCTGATCTTGCATATCTAAACTGAACATCCATATCATATATGCATGCTAGGGCACAAGAGGGACTGGAAGACATGAAACTAACATGGAACTAGATAGAACACTAAGAAGGATTTTTTTCCTCTAGCAGGCACTGAGATGATAAGGACTAAGCCTTTGTTCTCAAATCACTTTCTGTTACGGTTAGAATTCATGATATCTGGTCTAACTGAAAGTAAAGGACTCATAAGCATGAATCATTCATGAAATCTATAACTAAGTGCATGCATGAGTTAAGCTTATTCTACTCATCTAGTAAAACAACTTCTAAAGACTGAGTTCGAGCTGATGATACTAGAAGACATGATTTAACACACATAGTTGATTCATAACCTGAAGATGAGCCTTAACGATTCGTAGACCAAGACTGACATCACTGTCTGAAGCGGTTATCTAGAAATCCTGGGAATATGCACATAGGATGGGTATAACTTACTTCAACTAAAGTACAATAGAAGTTACCTGAACCTGAAGGGATTTACATGTCGTAATTGTTAGTGTTGGAACTCCCCTACTAGCATACTCAAGATTCAACTTGTTGTACATACTTATCATCTCCTCATTAGCTTAAAACCGTCATTCTAAGGCTCCTGAATCTTTCTTAAGGTTGGGGCTAAATCACTAACTTCTAGCTTCTCTTTCACCTCTAACCTTCACTACAAGCCTTACAGTTACAGGCACATCAACAATCTCCCCTCCACAACTATCACCGAGCTCCTAATTCAATACTGGGGTTCTGGGACTAGCAACATGCAAAGAGTAATGAAAAATTCACAACATACCTATGACTACCACTGGCATCTTGCCCTTATCTTGGTATCCTGCTACGACATAGGAGCGATTTTGACGTCTTTTGCTACCTGTGCTAGATAATGCACCCTGCTGAAATTGATGGCTATTAAAGCTACTGAAGAGGTGGCGAAGGATCTACTCTCACCTCGCTTATCCACTGCGCAATCTCGGTGCTTATGGCCAACTTTCCGCACCAAAAACAAACATCTGAGCCAGCCATGCATTCTCCCAAATGATGCTTCCCACAACTGGTACAAAACAGATACGTAATATCCCTTACTCTAGGTTTGTACGGAGCATTGACTGTCAAAAGTACTGGAGCTGATGATTTCTGCTAGGAATGTGAGCGGTGACTACCACTCGTCCTCTGCAGGGAAAACCCTAAATCTCCTATCCTAGCCCTCTTGGCCTCTCTCTCTTTTTCCTTCACCTATTTTTCTTTCATTTGTGAGTGAATATTACCAAACGTGGAAAATCTATATCCTGCCAACATGGCAGTCCTGCACTCCTTAACCAAGGAGTCTGACACTCTACTCACGAACCTGCTCACTCGGGCCCTCTGGTCGGCTACCATCTCTGGTGCATACTTGGATAACCTGGTGAACTCCAATGCGTACTCCTAAAAAGTAATGTCCTTCTGTCTCAAGTTGATAAATTCTGCCACATTTGCCTCTCTCAACTCCCTAGGGAAAAACCTATCAAGGAACGCAGTAATAAATTCATCCCAACCTATGGGACCTGGTCAAATTCCCCGACTGTCTCTCCACTAGAAAAACCATATATACGCGACTCCTTTCAGTTGGTAGGAGGCTAAGTCAGCGCTCTCAATTCCCATCACCCCCATGATTTGGGTAATTTTCTGGATCTCTTCCAAGAACTCATACGGGTCCTCGTCTACCTTTGATCCCAAGAATTCGGGTGGGTTCATTCGTAGAAAGTCACTTACCCTTGCTGCCACTACATTTCCATTATGGAGGACACAAGCCACTACTTCTTGATTAATTTGGTCGGTGATGGTGTATGCCACATATTAAGGGTTTCTTGGAACTCGGCATGAGTAACATAGTCGTCCATTGTGTTCGCCGGGGCTGGTGATGCCTATTGGCAGCCAATACCATTTCTTCTTCCATTCACTCTCCTAGGAGGAGGCATTATCTACGAGCACATAAAGCACGAGTAAGGGAAGGAACTGTTAGAGTTTCATACTCTACACACGATAAGGATCATGAAGAAAATGAAACATTCCTAAAACGTCTCGTAGCCTCTTTGTCATAAGTGTGGCGTGCTTCACACCCATGAAGAAGAATCTACTTAAAACGCCTTTCAAAAACCATAGGACACTCTAAATCTTTGTTGTGATACCAAGTTTGTCACAACCCGAGTTGTTATACCCTTTAGGCCCAAAGATTAGACCCCCGAGTTGAAACAGAGAAACACCTAAAATCTGGCACCAAGCACAAAATGAGTCATGAGAAGACCCGTGAGAGAAGACCACAAGTCATGATGTGACTCGTGGGGAGATAATGAATTTGAAATTTTGGGAATTTGGATGCCACGTACGTGACCACGACTCATGGTCAGGCCCCACGAATCATTAGGACGGTCGTAGGGTGGGTGAGAGGGAAAAAAGAAGGAAGTAGGGATGTGTACTCGACGGAAGGACCCCACAACTCGTGGTCAGTCCCCACGATTCGTCGGGAGAGTCATGGCAAAGTAGGGATTATTTTTGTTGAAGTTAAGGCAGTGCACTTAACGGATGGTGACCACGAGTTGTGGTAACCAGGTCACGAGTCGTTAAGTCATCCATAATGAGCCCAGGAGACCTGTTGAGTAGTGTGCTTTACGGATCAAGCCACGAATCATGACCCTTGACAATGAATCATTAGGTCCCTCATTGGGACCACCTGATAGTTATTTTCTGTAAATTTAGTAACGGCTTTTCCATAATTTCTAACATCCTAAGGCCTAAACTATGTCGTTTTGAGTTATGAATAGTGACTTTTAAGGGGGTTAAGTTCATTTTTGGCCTTACTCATTTATGAATGCAAGGTAGAATACTATAGAGGGTGATCAAGCATAACATTCATCAATTTCTCTTAAATTTCCTATTGGGTATTCAAAGAGGTGTAAGAATCAGCTACCAACAGGTATGTAGAGTTATGAATAGGTGATTCCTTTCACACCCATGCCCAATCCCTCTTTAATTCATGAATTATCTATGACTAATCTATGGGGTTTTAACCCAATGCATGAATTTCCTAATTCTTAATATGGGTATGATATAAATACATTTCTACTATTGAATTATGAAGCATGGGCGAGTTTTAAAATGTTTTCAATTAAAAATCATGTTTGTAGCTTTATGAATGAAAAATCCCATTGATGAAAAGTTCATGAAAGATGAGATTTGTGATTAATGTATGATAATGATGAGATATTATGATGAAAAATATGTTTTCAAGCTACCCATGATTATAATCATATTTTCAATATGAATTGAGTATTTTCAAGAAAGGTAAAGCTTTGAGCAAAGCCCACATGTTCAAAGTATGGTTGATGATTTCTTGAATTAATCTTACCATATGGTTTTGGAGCGAAGGATCCCACTTATATTTTTATCTTGTGGTATGTTTGAGTAAAAGTTTTTCATATGCATAGCTTACCACATGGTTTAGGAGCGAAGACATCCAATTATCTTTCAGCTTGTGGTATGGTTTGAGTTGAAGCTTCTCTTATGCATGATTTCTGCTTTGAGATGTATTTGTGTATGTGCTTCGCCAATAGAAAATGTTGAGCTTCATTGAATAACGATGTAGAGCATATTCATGTTTTTGAAAGTAGTGTCTAGCACCGAGCAGGCTAAGGGTCGATTGCCCTATGCCTCAAAACTACACACCAACGTAGCTTTATAAATTATGTTTGGGACCTCCCTTGTGAGCTATCACCTTCCCTATTGGGCCACGAGCTTGATATCGTTATCATGGTATCGTCCCTATCCCTAGCAAGGCTTTGGACGGCTTTACCCACTTGAGTGTGATAGTTGGGACCACGTAAGCTCTATCGTGGTATGTTAGTTAAAAGACAAGTTTTCCGTTGTTCCTCATGATTTCATTTATGCATGTTCATTACTAATGAGATTTACATATGTAGGCATGTTATAAAGCAGGTTTGACTCAATGTTCAGCTTTACTTATAAATATCAGATTTTAGCTTTGAGTCAATCGATTATGTTATGATATGTCATGATGATATGTTATGTTATGATGAGATCATGATTTCAGAAAGAATGCATTCCAGCACTACTCTTANCACAATATATCTATATACTGTAATAGTATCATTGAGGTCTCTTATGATATGTCATGATGATATGTTATGTTATGATGAGATCATGATTTCAGAAAGAATGCATTCCAGCACTACTCTTAGATTCTTAATGTTTATGTTTTACAATATGCATTGCCTTTAAATGATTTTATTACTTAAGTAGTTCTAGTTACCTGGCATACTCAATACATTCCATGTACTGACCGCATACTCTATGCTATATCATTTCATGATATAGGACCCAGTTCTCAGGTTCAACCCTGCTCATAGTTCTACTTTAGATTTAGCATCTCTGTGTTGGTGAGTCCTCATCTCCCGAGGACTAGACTACTCAGATTTCCTAATTTTCAGTTTCATCATGTTGAGTTAGTTGGGGGTCTTGTCCCAACAATTCATCATGTTTAGAGGATTTTCATACATATGGTTGTATTTAGCTTCAGATTGTGTATTCTGATGTTATGTTTAAGTTTAAAATTCCTCTATGATTATATTGTTGATTACTTCAATTTATTTAATTGAGATAGACGTATTCTTATGCTATGGGTCAACTTGAGGTCTCTCGGGGCTCCTTGTCCCATGTTGCAATCCGGGCCTCCATTTGGGTCGTGACAAACTTGGTATTAGAGCAATAGATTTGAAGTGTCCTAGGGTGTATGAAATCCCCTTTAAGTAGAGTCTTTTTCATGAGTGTGAAGCCCGCCACACTTATGACGAAGAGGCTATGAGACATTTAGAAAATGTTCCCTTCTTTCATGATCTATTTCTTGCGATGAAATGTTTCCCTATCTTATAATTCATGCTATTCGCGATTGCAAAATCATGGCTCCCCGCAGAATGAATGGTAGAAGGAATGGAAATGGAGAAGGCCATGAGGATGACGATGAAAATGGGCACAAACAGGCCCCACCAGTTCAGGAGCCCGAGGCACTGGAGCTAGTTGCGCATGTTGAGTTCCGGGCCATCATTCAGATGCTTACGTAGGCCTTGACCGCCCAGGTCAATCAGCAGGCCATTGCACATGTTCCGCAAAATGGAAATGCAGCGACAACTTGAGTCTGAGACATCTTTAGAATGAACCCCCCAGAGTTTCTCGAGTGAAAAGTAGATGAGGACCCGCATGAGTTCATAGATGAGATTGTGAAGATCACCCAAGTCATGGGGTGAATGGAGTTGAGTGCACAGAGTTGGACTTGGACCAGCTGAAAGGGGTCTCCCACATTTGGTTTCGCCAATGGAAGGATAGTAGGGTCTCCGGAGTAGGCCCTGTCACTTGGGAAGAGTTTCATGTTTCATTCTTGGATCGGTTCTTCTCTCATGAGACGAGGGACCTGAAGGCATATGATTTCATAAATCTGAAGCAACGGAGAATGACAGTATAGGAGTATGCTCTTGAGTTTAGCCACCTATCAAAGTATGGCCCACAGTTAGTGGTTGAACAGAGGGCGCGGGTGAGTAGATTCGTTTATGGAATAGCGTCCTATTTGGGCAAGGATTGAAGGACCACTATGCTTCATCAGAATATGGATTTACCTCGAATAGTATTATACGCCCAATAGATGGAGGTGGCACATCTGATAGAGAGGGAGGCCAAGAGGGTCAGGACCGATGACCACAGATTCTCACAGCCGAGGTCAGGAGGTGGGCACCGATAGCAGACCTACCAAAGATCATCAGCCCCAACAACTTTTGTATTGAGTGTGCCATCCAGATCGAGGCATGATCAGAGGGGGCGAGCATCTGGCTCTAGAGGCCAAAGCAGCATACCCGCAGATTCTAGTGTTCCAGTTTTTTGCAAGTGTGGCCGGGGTATACGGGTTAGTGTATAGTAGGTACGGGTGCTTTTTTCGGGTGTTGGAAGCGAGGAACATGCTCTGAGATTGCCCAGCAGTGAGGCAGGATCATGATGGAGGCCGAGGTCCATCTTCTAGTTTAGCAGCCCTACCCTCTCGCTTAGCACATTAGGGAGCATCTACTAACATAGGTGGCGGTCAGCGCCAGAACAAATTCTATGCTTTAGCATCCTGCTAGGAGCATGAGGTCTCCCCGGATGTAGTCACTGGTATGTTACGAGTTTTCCATCTTGATATTTATGCTCTGTTAGATCCGAGGGCTACCTTGTCTTTTGTGACACCTTATGTGGTCAGTGGCTTCAGAGTCAGTCTCGAAGTATTGTCCGAACCTTTCTAAGTCTCTACTCCATTAGGTGATTTAGTTATAGCTAGACGGGTATATAGAGGTTGCCTGGTCTCAGTCCTTCAGAAAGTTACCTTAGTAGATTTGATAGAGTTGTCCATGACCAATTTTAATGCTATTCTCGGAATGAATTGGTTATTTGCATATTATGCCTCAATTAATTGTAGAACCCGGGCAGTAGAGTTCAGATTTTCGGGTGAGCCAGTCTTAGAATGGAAGGGTAGTTCACCTTTGCCTGTAGGTCCTTTCATTTCCTACCTTAAGGCCAGAAAGATGATTTCTAAGGGTTGTGTGTACCATCTAGTTAGGGTTAAGGATGTTGAATCCGAGAACCCGATTATTTAATCAGTTCTAGTAGTGTGTGATTATCCAAAGATCTTTCTAGATGATTTACCAAGAATCCCTTCCGAGAGGGAGATCGATTTTGGTATTGACCTTCTTCCCGACATGTAGCCTATATATATTCCTCTCTACAAAATGGTTCCAGCCAAGTTAAAAGATATGAAAGAGTAGTTGAACGACTTTTTAGATAAGTGTTTCATTAGACCGAGCAAGTCCCCACGGGGCGCACCACTTCTCTTTGTTAGAACGAAAGATGGTTCTCTTTGAATATGCATTGGTTATCGGCAATTGAACAAAGTCACTATCAAGAACAGGTATTATCTACCCAGGATTGAGTGACTTATTTGATTAGCTTCAGGGTGCTAAGTGTTTCTCAAAGATAGATCTCCGGTCCAAGTACCATCAGCTTAGAGTTCGAGAGTCTGACAAACCGAAGACAACCTTCAGGATGCGGTATGGTCATTATGAGTTTGTAGTTATGTCTTTTGGACTAACGAATGCTCCTGCAGCTTTTATGTACTTGATGAACATGGTGTTCAAGCCATACTTGGGTATGTTCATGATTGTGTTTATTGATGATATCCCGATATACTCTCGGAGCGAGGAGGAACATGCGGCTCATTTGAGAATAGTGCTTCAGACTCTCAAGGATCGTCACTTATATACCAAATTAAGCAAGTGTGAGTTTTGGTTGAACTCCGTAGCATTTTTGGGCCATGTAGTATCAAGAGAAGGCATAATGGTGGACTCGTAGAAAATAGAGGCGGTGAATAATTGGCCTAGACCGGTGAACCCTTCAGATATTCGGAGTTTCTTGGGTTTAGCAGGCTACTATCGAAGGTTCGTAGAAGGTTTCTTATCGATTGCAACACCTTTGACAAAATTAACCTAGAATAAGGTGAAATTCCAATGGTCAGAGGCTTGTGCGAAGATGTTCCAAGAGTTGAAGATCCGACTTACATCAGCACCGGTGTTAACTCAACCAGAGGGTACTAATGGGTTCGTGGTGTACTGTGATGCTTCAAGGATCAGACTTGGGTGTGTATTGATACAACATGGGAAGGTTATAGCATATGCTTCTAGACAGCTAAAAGTTCATGAGAAGAATTACCCGACCCATGATCTGGAATAGGCCACGGTGGTATTCGCCTTGAAGATTTGGAGACATTACTTGTATGGGGTCCAGGTGGATGTGTTTACGGACCATAAAAGCTTGCAATATGTGTTCATGTAGAAGAATCTCAATTTTCGGCAAAGAAGGTGGTTGGAGCTACTCAAGGACTATGATATGAGTGTTCTTTACCATCCGATTAAGGCCAATGTGGTAGAGGACACACTTAGTAGGCTCTCTATGGAGAGTGTGTCCCATGTGGATGAAGGGAAAAAGGAGTTGGTGACTGATGTGCATCGACTCGCAAGGTTGGGAGCTAGGTTGGTTGACTCGATCGGTGGCCGTGTTGTGGTTCAGAATGGATCAGAATCGTCCTTGGTGACTAATGTAAAATCTAGGAAAGATGAGGACCCAATTTTGGTAAAGTTAAAAGAAGCCGTTTAGAATCAGAGAGTAGAGGTCTTCTCCAAAGGGGGGATGGTGTGCTTCGATACTAGGGTCCCCTATGTGTTCAAGATGTTGATGATTTGAGGAGCCGGATGCTACATGAGGCTCATGGATCCAGGTATTGTATCCATCCAGGTGCCACCAAGATGTAGCATCACTTACGGAAAATCTATTGGTTGAATGGCATGAAGAAGGATATCGCAGAATTCGTGGCGAAGTGTCCAAACTGTCAGCAAGTAAAGGTCGAGCACCAAAGATCGGAGGTGTACTTCAGGATATCAGCATTCCTACTTAGAAGTGGGATGAAATTAATATGGACTTCATCACAGGTTTACCCATACTCGTCGACAATATTACTCCATTTGGGTTGTAGTAGACAGATTGACCAAGGCCGCTCATTTTCTACCGGTCAAAACCACGGATTCGACAGAGGATTATGTCAAATTATATATCCAGGAGCTAGTATGATTGCATGGAGTTCTCTTATCCATCATTTCAGATAGAGGTACTCAATTTACCTCCCAGTTTTGGAAGTCGTTTCAAAAAGGATTGGGTACACAGTTTAAGCTCAGCACAGCATTTCACCCGCAAATGGATGGTCAAGCGGAGCGAACAATCAAGGACCTTGAGGACATGTGTAGAGCATGCGTTATTGACTTCAGAGGTAGCTGGGATGAGCTTTTTCCACTTATCGAGTTTGCATACAATAACAATTATCATTCAAGTATCCAGATGGCACCTTTAGACGCTCTCTATGGGAGAAGGTGTTGGTCGTCCATTGGATGGTTTGAGGTTGGAGAAACGGTGATGATAGGACCAGATTCTATTCACGAGGCTATGGAGAAGGTTCAATTGATAAGGGACCTATTCAAAACTACCTAGAGTCGCCAAAAGTCCTTGCCGGCGTGAGAAGAAGAGAATTAGAATTTGAAGTCAATGACTAGGTATTTCTGAGAGTGTCTCCCATGAAGGGAGTGATGAGGGTTCGGAAATAAAGGGAAACTTAGTCCCTGCTATGTCGGCCCACACCGAATAGTGAGACGTGTTGGCAAGGTGTCTTATGAGTTGGAGTTTCCTTCAGAATTAGCTTCTGTGCACCTTGTATTCCATGTGTTGCTCTTGAAGAAGTTTTTGGGTGATCCAGCTTTAGTTTCCTGGTGGACAGTTTTGGTGTAAAAGACAACCTCAGTTATGAGGAGGTTCCGGTAGAAATACTGGATCATCAGGTTCGAAGGCTAAGAAAAAAGGAAGTAGCTACAGTTAAACTATTACGGAGAAATCAGCATGTTGAGGGAGCTACGTGGGAAGCTGAAGCGGTTATGATGGCTAAATACGCACATTTATTTTCTATCGGCTCAGTTTCAATTTGAGGTATCAGTTTTGCTCTCAAGCCCTATCTAGTTTTCATGTGCAGTTCATGTGCCCAAGTTTCTTTTATGTATATGGATGTGTGTATGGTTTATGAAATAAGTTCAGCTATGTAGTTTGAATTGGAGATAATTACTCCATCAGTTTCTGGCTTAAATGATCAGTATAAAAATATGATAATTGCATTTCTCTGCTTTTCTATACATTTTCAACATTTGAGGACAAATGTTACCAAGGGGGAGATATTGTTATACCCCAGAATCCCAAAGATCAGACCTGGGAGTTGAAACAGAGAAAAACCTAAAATCTGGCACCAGGCACAGAACGAGTCGTGAGGAGACCCGTGAGAGGAGGCCATGAGTCTTGATGTGATTCGTGGGGAGTCCCAAGGAATGAATTTGAACTTTTGGGAATTTGGATCCCACGGATGTTACCACGACTTGTGATCAGGCCCTACAAGTCATTAGGTCAGTCGAGGGGTGGGTGAGAGGGTAAAGAGAAGGGAGAAGGATATTGTACTCGACAGAAGAACCACACAAGTCGTGGTTAGTCCCAACGATTCATGGGGAGGGTCGTGGCCAAGCAGGGATTGTTTTTGTTGAAGTTAAGGCAATGCACTTCACGGATGGTGACCACAAATCGTGGTCACTAGGTCACGAGTCGTTATGTCATCTATCATGAGCCCAGGAGACCTCTTGAGCAGTGTACTTCACGGATCAAGCCACGAATTGTGACCCTTGAGGACAAATTATTAGGTCCCTCATTAGGACCAGCTGACAATTATTTTCTACAAATTTAGTAAGCGCTTTTCCATAATATCTAAGATCTTTAGGCCTAAACTATGTCATTTTGATTATGAATAGTGACTTTTAAGGGGGTTGTGTTTATTTTAGGCCTTACTCATTCATGCATGCAAGGTAGAATACTAGAGAGGGTGATCAAGCCTAGGATTCATCAATTTCTCTTCAATTTCCTATTGGGCATTCAAAGAGGTGTAAGAATCAGCTACCAACAGGTATGTAGGGTTATGAAAGGGTAATTTCTTTCACACCTATGCCCAATTCCTCTCTAAATCATGAATAATCTATGACTAATCTATGAGGTTTTAACCTAATGCATGAATTTCCTAATTCTTTATATGGGTATGATTTAAATACGTTTCTACTATTGAATTATGAAGCATGGGCAAGTTTTAAAATGTTTTCAATTAAAAATCATGTTTCTAGCTTTATGAATGAAAAATCTCATTGATAAGAAGTTCATGAAAGATGAGATTTTTGATGAATGTATGATGATGATGAGATATTATGATGAAAAGTATGTTTTCAAGCTACCTATGTTTATAATCATGTTTTCGATATGAATTGAGTATTTTCAAGAATGATAAAGCTTTGGGTAAAGCCCACATGTTCAATGTATGGTTGATGATTTCTCGAATTAAGATTACCACATGGTTTTGGAGCCAAGGCTCCCACTTATATTTTCAGCTTGTGGTATGTTTGAGTTAGAGTTTTTCATATGCGTAGCTTACCACATAGTTTTAGAGTGAATACTCCAATTATCTTTCAGCTTGTAGTATGGTTTGAGTTGAAGCGTCTCTTATGCAGATTTCCGCTTTGAGATGTATTTAATTTATGAACTTCATCAATTGACGATGTTGAGCTTTGTTGAATAATGATGTAGAGCATATTCATGTTTTTGGGAGTAGTGTCTAGCGCCGATCAGGCTAAGGGTTGATCACCCTATGTATCAAAACTACGCGCCAACATAGGTTTATACATCATGACTTTAAGACCTCCCTTGTTAGCTATCTGCTGCCCTATTCGGCCATGAGCTTGATATCAATATCTTGGTACCGTCCCTAGCCCTGGCAAGGCTTTGGAAGACTCTACCCACTTGAGTGTGATAGTCGGGACCACATAAGCTCTATAGTGGTATGTCAGTTAAAAAATGAGTCTCCCATTATTCCTCATGATTTCAGTTATGCATGTTGATTACCCATGAGATTTACATATGTAAGCATCTTCTAAGGCAGGTTTGAGTCAATGTTTAGCTTTACTTATAAATATCAGATTTCATCTTTGAGTGAATCGATAATATTATGATATATCATGATGATATGCTGTGTTATGATGAGATCATGATTTCAGAAAGAATGCATGCCATCCATACTCTCATATTATAATGTTTATGTTTTATAGTATGCATTGTCTTTAAATGATTTTATTTACTTAAGAAGTTTTACTTACCTTGCATACTCGGTACATTTCTCGTACTGACCGCATACTCTATGTTGTATTGTTTCATGATACAGGACCCAACTCTCAGTTTCAACCCCGCTGATAGTTCCACTTCAGAGTTAGCATCTTCGTGTTGGTGAATCCTCATCTGTCAAGGACTAGACTACTCCAATTTCCATATGTATTTTCAGTTTCATCTTGTTGAGTTAGTTGGGGGGTCTTGTCCCAACAACTCATCATGTTTTGAGGATTTTCAGACATATTGTTATATTTAGTATCAGATTGTGTTTTCTGATGTTATGTTTAAGTTTAGACTTCCTCTATGATTATATTTTTTATTCCTTTAGTTTCTTTGATTGAGATAGACGTCAGCTTATTCCATGGGTCGACTTGGGGTCTCTCAAAAGTCATTGTCTCGTGTTGCAATCCGGGACTCCGTTCGGGTCGTGACACAAGTTTACACCTGACATAACACGGGAAAAGGAACCCTGAAAGGCTCCAAGTCATCCCATGGAATACTCATAGCATAACACCTAACAATATAAACAGCTAATAGAAACACAACTGAGCGGAAGCTAACTGTAAGGACTCAAATGTAAATGTTAGAGACATAGTCTAACAAAACTTTAATACATAGAATGGATCTGATTACACATGTTTGAAAGCCTCTACTAAACTGATGAGCTGCTTGGAAAAGTCCCCAGCTAACTCCTAAATTTTGAAAACTTAAATGTAACTGAAATAAGAAACATAGACCTCGTCCTTGAGAGATGAGGACTCACCACAATCTGCTGAGATGGAAGAAAGAGCGTGTCTACCCGTGGGATGAGTCCAGATACATGAATCTATATCATGAAATGAAATAGAACATAAAGTATGTGGTCAGTACTGGGAATGTACTGAGCATGCGGGGAAATGTAAATAGACTAAAAATATAAGTATACAAGAAGGAAATAAACTGAGTACATCAATGTATAACTGGTTAAGAATGCAACAAGCCTCTTCTGAGACATATAGACATATCAACATGTAACTTTCATTTTGAACTCATATTCAGAAGCATCATCAAACTCATGCACAAGGGTCACGCACTGCACATATATTGAGAACTTAAACTGAGCTACCATCATACACTGTTCAGATGTCTGCTAATAACTAAGATTTCATTATGCTATATCTGTGTTAAATTGAAGATTGAACTATAAAAAACTGAGCCAAATTGATAACATAAACTAAGGGAGTCATTCTATGCTATCGAGAGTCCCAACTGAACTAGGGGAAACATTCTCAGCTATGGAGAGTCCCGACTGAACTAAGGGAGTCATTCTCTACTGTGGAGAGTCTTGACTAAACTAGGGGAAACATTCTCGTCTATCGATAGTCCTTGACTGACTAAGGGAAGCATTCTCGGCTATGGAGAGCCCCTGACCGACCAAGGGAAAGATTCTCGGCTATGGAGAGTCCCTGGCTGACTAAGGGAAACATTCTCGGTTATGGAGAGTCCCTAACTGACCAAGGGAAACATTCTCAGCTATGGAGGGTCCCTGGCTGACTAGAACATGAGGAGTACTGATTTGACATTATACATATGGTCTATGCTACTACAACTAATAAAAAACATGAGCATTTACTGATTTCATCATACAACATTCGTTTAGAAGGGATTGGGGATACTTTCTACTAACAACAAGCTCAAATGTATGATAGGTCATTCTCATGCTTTATCATCATAATTCATATCGTCATGGTACCAAATCATCATTTCATCCACACATCTTACATTTTATGAAAATCTATAGATTGGTATCATACTTTACATATCTCCACAACGTACGATGTATAACATAGAGTCATGTAAGATCCATAAGTCCAATTCACCCTTTAGCATATATACATTGATTCATATATTCTAAATTTACGGAAAAACCCACTTAATTAACTCATACCTTAAACATGTGCAACCCGATCATGGTAGAAGTATATATTCATTTCATGGAACCCATTTTGGAATTTACTCCAATTCATAAGGAAGATATAATAATTATGCCATTATCATAGGTTTACCTCATACCCAAAACATTTACATCAAAAACATAATGATAACACATACATACTTTCCATTGCTCAAGCCATATTTCAAATCTCATCTCAAAATATTTATCGAATCATATGTTCTAGTTTTTAAGTGAATTCTTACGATATTCACGTAATTTAGGCATGGATACAAGTTCTTGACATAATCAAGTGAACAGTAAAAAAATCCCAATCAAAGTTTTAAGCTATCTCATGAAGGAAATCCTGTAATCATGCACTTTCACCATTTAACACATAATTTGAGATATTAAAATAATTGCCTAAAAATAAATGAATTTTACTCCTAATGGGTCTTAGAATTCATAGAAGACATAGAAGAAATCATCCATAAATCGAAACCCTGGGTCATTCTTTTCTAGAATAATGGAATTGAATTTTTAAATAAAACATTTGGGGCACAAGGATGGAAGGATATCCTTGTTGGAAAACCCACATACCTGGTTAAGATAAATCCCACTCGAACTTGCACCTTGAAGCCTTGAGGAAACCCTTGTAGAATCCTTAAAATCATGAGGGGCAAGGAAGAGGAGTTGAGGGAATGAGAGGTTAGGCTATAAAATCCCCTAAAAATGTCCCTTAAAATGCCCAAAATGATGCCATTCCAAAATTGGAAGTGTGATACATTACCAAAATACCCGTAAGAAAAAACTTTAAAATTTTTCCGATATGAGACCTTAGTCCTCACGATGACTCGTGGTGGCCATTAGTTGGTTCTGGGGTCTGCTTCACAGTTCCTGCTTCCTCAACCAATGACCAACAAAACGAGTCCTTTCTTTATCCAATGACTCTTCACCACCTCCCGTTTACTCCACTGGTTCCTCAACATACAATCCATCCAATGACTGAAATAATGACTTGTTACTTGATCCAACGACTCAACAGTCCTTCCATCATCCCCACATGATTGACCCTAGAGTCCCTTCCAACGATCGACACCAGGGGTCATTGCTAGCTTCAACGGTCCATTGTAATCCCTCATCAATGACCTGGAACCCTGCACTCCAACTGACAACTCCTCATGACAATCCGTTACGGCAACCGACGAGTAGTCACATGACTCGTCCCCTCCGAGAAGTCCAACCTTCAAGCTTACAACAATTGCATCCCACGGGTTATGGTCTCACGAAATGACTCATACCTCCTCTCGTGGCATCAAAACACCTTGCACCAGAATCCTTAATCCCTTCTAACGACTGCCTCTAATGACTCATCAGAGCGACCAATGACTCGTTGGATGAGTCGTTTTGAGGCACTGCTGCATATTTTTCTGCTGAACATACTTCAAATCCTGATTTTAAATATTTATAACTTTGGGGGTGTTACAAAAATGGAGTGAAACCACGAGTAAGGTAACGACCCGTTGGAGCAAAGAACGAATCGTTGTAGGCCTCGTTGTCACTAGTAGTGCAAATATTTTAGACTTTTCATTAAGGGTATTTTCATAATTCCTAAGCCCTAAGAACCTAAACTACGTCATTTTAAGCTTATTTAGTAGGTTTTTAAGGTGTTAAACCTATTCTAAGTATTTCCACTCCATGCATGCAACTTAGAGCTCTTCCTTGGAGATCAAACTTGAAGAATTTCTTCAATTTCTCTCCAATTTCCTTTGGGCTTTCAAGAGGAAGTGTAAATATAATTTACCCCAGGTATTTGAGGCTATGGATGAGAGTTCCTTTCACTCTCATTTACTAAGTCCTTCTCAATTCCATGGATTTCAATTCTCGATTCAAGTCTCATGATGTATGGGGTTTATTCCAATTCTTGTGAAATTCTCTATGATCTATCTATGGGTCAATTCCGTTCATGTATTAAATAATGTTTTATGCTCTATGGGTAGATTGTATAACTATTTTATGTAATTAATCTATAGTTTCAAATTTTAATGTAATTATGCCTAATTATGCATGTTCCATGAAAAGGAAAGTTATGATTCTATTATGATTTTGATCTTATCAAGTGTAAATTATTATTTATCATTTATGTGATGAATTCTCTTCAACTACTCATCATGGATTTATTAATATCAAATATATACATGTTTTACAAGTATGCATGGATTTCATGATTTATGGATTTATGACTCTTGGCCAACTCATGGGCCCTTATTCATCACAAATCATTTATTTCAAGTATGATCAAGTATGTTATAATGTAACTATCCATTAACTTCGTGAATGAATAATGATTATGATATGATCCTCATCTGTATGTTTTTGGGAGCGGAGTCTAGCACCGAGTAGACCCGGCGTTTATGTAAACCTCGTGGTCTCAAAACAACGTTCCACCATGGGTACATATATATAAATGTTAATGGATTCCCATGATATCAAATAATGCACGTCCCTTTCCTGGAAAGCCTGGGACGACTCTGTCCACTTGAGCGAGATAGTTGGGGCATCATGTAAGCTCTATTATGATGGTGTCAGTTATGATGAGTCCTCCCATTATTCCTCATAATTTATGCATGGTTATATTATGTTACATTGGGTCAAGTTATGTTTTATAAAGTTTTCTCTTACAACTATGATCATGATTGGTTTACAAATGGTATGAAAACATTGAGCCTTATGTTTATTTTATGATATTTATTTTATGATCATGTTGTTGTATTCTTATGTATCTTAACTATCGGTTTTTACTTACCTTTGATACTCATTACATTTCAAATACTGACCGCAGACTCTATTTTGTATCATTTCATGATACTCAGCCACATCATTAGTCCATCTCCCATCCCATACCTATACAGCCAATGTATCCGAGTCATCATCCTTCGAGGACATTCAGTTATCTGTAGTTATGTTCCTTCAGTAACAGACTTTTGTAGAGCTAGTTGGGGATGTTGTCCCATCATCTCATCAGTAATGTTAGAGGCTATTCAGACATTATGTAGAAGTCATCTAGTCATTGTTGACTCTATTTTAGATTGATATGCATGCAGACTTTTGCTCAAGAACGTTTTGTTATATCAGTATCCGCTTAACGTATGCTCTTAGTTGTTATGGTTCTGCCATGGATTGACTTGGAGCCTCTTGAGGTTCCTTGTCCTGTGTCTCTATCCGATCCTATGTTCGGGTCGTGACAAACTTGGTATAAGAGCATTAGGTTTTTAAGCGTCATAGGGTGTCTGAAAGCCATGTTAAGTAGAGACATTTTCATGGTGTGAAACGCGCCACACTTATGATGAAGAGGCTACAAAACATTTAGGAAATATTCCCTTCTTTCATGATCTATATCGTGCGATGAAATGTGTTTCTATCCTTCTAACTCGTTCTATACACATTTGAAAAATCATGCCTCCTCGTTGAGTTAACAGAAGAAGGAATGGAAATGGAAACGGTCATGAAAATGGCACTAGAGATGGGCACCAGCAGACCCCACCAGTCCCTAAGGATCATGTGCCCAAGCAGGTTGCCCATGTATAGTTTAGGGCTACCATTCAGATGCTAGATCAGGCTTTGACCGCCCAAGTTAACCAACAAGAAGTTGCATATATCCCTCAGAATGGAACTACAGCGACGACAAGAGTTAGAGATTTTCTGAGGATGAACCCTCCAGAGTTTCTCGGATCAAAGGTGGGCAAGGATTTGCATGAGTTTATTAATGAAGTTCTGAAGATCTTCTAGATCATAGGGATGACTGGGGAGGAGTGCGCAGATTTGGCCTCGTATCAGTTGAAAGGGGTCGCGCATATCTGGTTCAAGAAATGGAAGGATAGCAGGACAGTTTGAGCGGTCTCAATTTGTTGGGAGAAGTTCCATATTGCATTTTTGGATCAGTTCCTCCCTTAGGAGATGAGGGAGATTGAAGTAGCTAAATTTTTGAACCTAAGGCAGGGTAATATGACAGCCCAGGAGTATGCTTTGGAGTTCATTCATCTGTCCAAATATGCACCAGAGCTAGTGGCTGATCAGAGAGCTGGGGTGAGCAGGTTTGTGCACGGAGTAGCGGACTACCTAGTAGAGAATTGCAGGACCGCTATGCTTCATCAAGACATTGACTTTTGTTGATTGGTTTCATATGCCAAGCAGATGGAGGCAGTGCATTTGAGAGAGAGGGAGGCCAAGAGGGCCAGGACAGACAATTATGTGTTCTCTCGGCATAGATCGAGAGGCAGACATTTTCAGAAGTCTCATCAGAGGTCATTAGCTCCAGCACAATCTTCGGTAGTGGCCCATCTAGACCGCGAGGTGATCGGAGGAGCAGAGCCTCAAGTTCGAGGGGCCATAGGAGAATGTAGACAGTGCGTACCTTTCTTGTCTATGGAAAGTGTGGCAAGAGTCATCTGGGATAGTGCTTGGTGGGATCAGATGTCTATTTTAGGTGTGGTAGATCCAGTCACATGCGTCGGGAGTGTCCCTTGGCTAGACAGGATGATAAAAGACGTCGTACTCAGGTTGCCAGTTTAGCAGCAGCTAGTAAGGTGTGTCCAACAGTGCAGGTAGTAGCCAGTGCCATAACAGGTTTTATGCCCTAGTATCCGGACAGGAGTAGGAGACTTCACCAGATGTGGTCACCGGTATCTTACAAGACTTCCACTTTGATGCATATGCATTTATAAATGTAGGGGATACTTTGCCTTTTGTGGCACCCTATGTTGCTAGTAGTTCGGACTCAATTTCGAAATCCTATCAGAACCCTTCTCAGTCTCTACTCCAGTCGGTGATTTAGTTATAGCTCGATGGGTATATAGAAACTACCCTGTCACAATCCTTTAGAAAGTCACCTCAGCAGATTTAGTAGAGCTAACCATGACATATTTTGATGTTATCTTTTGCTTGGATTGGTTACATGAATGTTATGCCTCAATGTACGACCCGTTCGGTAAAGTTTCGATTTTGGGTGAGTCAGTCCTAGAGTGGAAAGGTAGATTAGTTGTGCTTGTAGGTCGCTTCATTCCTTCCTTAAGTCCCAGGAAGATGATTTCTAAGGGTTTTATGTCTCATCTAGTTAGGGTTAAGGATGTTACATTCGAAACCCCGACTATCTAGTCAGTTCCCGTATTGTGCTACTACGTAGAAGAATTTCCAGATGATTTATCGGGAATTCCCCCTGAGCGGGAGATTGATTTTGGTATTCACCTTCTTCCTGATATGTAGCATATATCTATTTCCTCCTTATAAAAGGGCTCCAACTGAGCTAAAGGATTTGAAGGAGCAGTTGAAGGATCTCTTAGACAAGGGTTTTATCAGACCTAGAAAATCCCCGTGGGGTGAACTAGTTCTCTTTTTCCCGAAGAAGGATGGTTCCCTTCGAATGTGCATTGATTACTAGCACTTGAACAAGGTCACCATTAAGGACAGGTATCCTCTCCCCAAGGTTGATGATTTGTTAACCAGCTTCAGGGTGCTAAGTGCTTTTCAAAGATAGACCTTAGATCTTGATACCATCAGCTCAGGGTTCAGGAGAGTGACATTCCGAAGACAACCTTCAGGACTTGGTATGGTCACTATGAGTTTGTAGTTATGTCTTTTGAAGTAACGAATGCTCCTACAACTTTTATGGATTTGATGAATAGGGTGTTCAAGCCGTATTTTGATATGTTCATGATCGTGTTCAAAGATGATATTCTCATATACTCTTGGAGCGAAGAGGAGCATGTCGCTCATTTGACGATGGTGCAACAGACTCTTAAGGATCGCCAATTGTATGCAAAGTTCAGCAAGTATGATTTTTGGTTAAACTTAGTGGCATTTTGGGTCATGTGGTGTCAAGTGAGGGTATACAAGTGGACTCTTAAAAGATAAAAGCTGTGAAGAATTGTCCCGAACTAGTTAGTCCTTCGGATATCAGGAGTTTCTTGGGTTTAGTTGGTTACTACAAGAGGTTTGTTGAAGGTTTTTCATGCATTGTAGCACCATTGACTAAGTTGACTCAGAAGAAGGTGAAGTTTAAATGGTCAGAGGCCTGTGAGAAGAGCTTCCAAGAGTTGAAGAATCGACTCAACTCAGCACCAGTGTTGACCCTACCTGAGGGTACCGATGGGTTTGTGGTATATTGTGACGCCTCGAGGATCGGTCTTGGTTTTGTATTAATGCAACACAGTAAAGTTACAACCTATTCTTCCAGGTAGTTGAAGGTCCATAAGAAGAACTATCCGACTCACAACCTCGAGTTGGCGACGGTAGTATTTGCCTTGATGATTTAAAGAAACTATCTATACGGGTCCACGTGGATGTGTTTACGGACCACAAAAGCCTACAGTACGTGTTTACCCAAAAGGATCTGAATCTCGTCAAAGGAGGTGGTTGGAGCTTTTGAAAGATTATGATATGAGCATCCTTTATCATCTGGGCAAGGAAAATGTGGTGGCATACACTCTTACCAGGATTTCTAAGGAGAGTGTAACCCATGTAGATGAGGAAAGGAAAGAGTTAGTAAAGGATGTGCATCTGCTTGCACGACTAGGAGTTTGTGTTGTTGACTCGACGGATGATGGTGTCATTGTACAAAATGGATCAGAATCTTCCTTGGTGACTGAGGTCAAAGCTAGACAAGACGAGGATCCTATTTTAGTAAAGTTAAAGGAAACCGTTCAGAATTAGAAGGTGGAGGTCTTCTCCCAATGGGGAGATGGGGTACTATGATATCAGGGTTGTTTGTGTGTACTGGTTGTTGATAACTTGAGGGAGCGAATATTGCATGAGACTTATGTTTCAAGATATTCTATACATTCAGGTGCCTCAAATATGTACCGTGACCTACGAGGAATCTATTGGTGGAGTGGCATTAAGAAGGACATAACAGAGTTTGTGTCTAAGTGTCTAGATTGTCCACAGGTGAAAGTGGAACATCCAAGACCCAGAGGTCTGATCCAAGATATTAGCATCCCTACTTGGAAGTGGGAGGGGATTAATATGGACTTCATTAAAGGGTTGCCTTGTACTCGTCGACTGTATGACACAATTTGGATGGTTGTAGATAGGCTGACTAAAGAAGCTCATTTTCTACTGGTGAAAACTACTGACTTAGTGGAGGATTATGCTAAGTTATACATTGGGGAGTTAGTTCGGTTGCATGGAGTGACCTTGTCCATTATATCAAATAGAGGTACTCAGTTTACCTCCTAGTTTTGCAGATCATTTCAGAAGGGACTTGGTACTCTGGCCAAGCTTAGCACAACATTTCACCCGCAAAAATGGTCAGGCCGAGCGGACCATTCAGTTATCATTCCAGCATTTAGATGGCTCCATTTAGGCTCTCTATGGGTGGTGATGTAGATCGCCTATTGGTTGGTTTGATGTCAGTGAAGCTACGTTGATAGGAATAGATTCAGTCCATGAGGCTATGGAGAAGGTTCAACTTATAAAGGAAGGGTTAAAAATAGCTCAGAGTCACCAAAAGTCCTATGCGGACGTGAAAATGAGAGAGCATGAGTTAGAAGTTGATGATTGGGTGTTTCTGAATGTATCTCCCATGAAGGGGGTGATAAGATTCAGAAAGAAAGGGAAATTCAATCCCCGTTATGTTGGCCCATACTAAATTGTAAGACTGGTTGTTAAGGTAGCATATGAGTTGGAGTTTCCCTCGGAATCGACTTTAGTATATCCGATTTTTTATGTGTAGCTTTTGAAGAAGTGCATGGGTGACACGGATTTGGATGGTCCAGTGAAGAGCGTAGGTGTGAAGGATTGCCTTATCTACAAGGAAGTTCCAGTGAAAATACTTGATCGTCAGGTTTGAAAGCTAAGAAACAAAGAGGTAGTCTCAGTTAAGGTTTTATGGAGGAATTAGCATGTCAGGGGAGCTACGTTGGAAGCCAAAGCAGATATGATGGCTAATTACTGGCATCTATTCCCTTCCGGCTCAGTTTCAACTTTAGGTACAAGTTTCCTCCCTAGTAATCTATTCAGTTTCATGTTTAGCTTGTGTGCCCTAGATTCTACTATGTCAATGCATTTATATGTGATTCATGAATTCAGTTCAGCTATGTATTCTAGTCCCTAGTTAGTCACTCCGTCAGTTTCCAGTGTTAAATGTTCAATATATGATATGTCAGTTATTCTCCCTGGCTTGTCAGTATAGTCATTCACATTCGATGACAAATGTTCCCAAGGGGAGATATTTAATACCCCGAAAGTGCCTAAGATTAGACTTGGGAAGTTGAAATTAAAACAACCGATAAATCTATGATTTCTCTAAGAACAACTCGTGGTATAGGTTGTTAGTGTGTCTAACGGCCTATTGGAGGCACTCGTGGTGAGGGTCTGCAGAAGTAAACTTGGGAGTAATTGGTCTAAGGACGACCAATTGGTTATTATAATGAGTCGTGGTAATAGGGTCGTTGTGAGGGGTGGTTCTTGTCAAGGTGGATGGCATGAGTCATGGCTCGACCCGTTTTACAAGACAACAAGTCATGGTATGGTTCCGTTGGGAGGATTTCCAGGAAGTGAGCAGTGGTGAAAACAGATGGACACGACAAGTCATTGGGGCTAGTAACAACTCGTCCTATCTAGTCGCGGTGGCAGACTTGAGTTTGGAAAATGGAGTGAAACCACAAGTAAGGTAACAACCCGTTGGAGCAATGAATGAATTATTGTAGGCCTTGTTGTAACTGGCAGTACAAAAATTCCAGAGTTTTCATTAAGGATATTTTCATAATTACTAAACACTAAGGTCCTAAACTACGTCATTTTACTCAGTTAGCAGGGTTTTAAGGGTGTTAATCCTATTCTAAGCTTTTCCACTCCATCCATGCAACTTAGAGCTCTTCCTTGGAGATCAAGCTTAAAGAACTTCTCCAATTTCTCTCCAATTTCCTTTTTTCTTTCAAGAGGAAGTGTAAATTTGATTAACTAGGTATGTGAGGCTATGAATAAGAGTTCCTTTCACTCTCAAGCCCTAAATCCTTCTCAATTTCATGGATTTCAATTCTAGATTCAAGTCTCATGATGTATGGGTTTAGTCCAATTCTTGTGAAATTCCCTATGATCTATCAATGGGTCAATTCCCTTCATGTATCAAATCATGTTTTATGATCTATGGGAATATTTTATAACTATTTTCTATTAATAATCTATAGTTTCAAATTTTAATTGAATTATGCCCAATTATGCATGCTCCATGAAAAGGACAAGTTATGATTCTATTATGATTTTGATCTTATCAAGTCTAAATTATGATATATGATTTATGTTATGAATTCTCTTCAAGTACTCATCATGGATTTATGAATGTAAAGTATATACATGTTTTACAAGTATGCATGGATTTCATTATTTATGGCTTTATGACTTTTGGCCAACTCATGGGCCCTTATTCATCGTAAATCATATACTTCAAGTATGATCATGTATGTTATAATGTAATTGGCCATGGACTTCATGAATGAATTATGATATGAGCCTCATGTGCATGTTTTTGGGAGCAGAGTCTAGCACCGAATAGACCCAGTGTTCAGGTAAACCTCGTGGTCTCAAAACTACATGCCACCGTTGGTACATATATACAAATGTTAATGGATCCCTATGATATCAAATAATGCACGTCCCTTTCCTGGCATGCCCGGGATGGCTCTGTCCACTTGAGCGAGATAGTTGAGGCATCATGTAAGCTCTATCATGATAGTGTTGGTTATGACGAGTCCTCACATTGCTCCTCATGATTTATACATGGTTATGTTATGTTACTTTTTCTCAAATTATGTTTTATAAAGTTTTCTCTTACGACTATGATCATGATTTGTTTATGAATAGTATGAAAACTTTGAGCCTTATGTTTACATTATGATACTTACTTTACGATCATGTTGAAATACTCTTATGAACTCTTATGTATTTTAATCGTCCATTTTACTTACCTTGCATACTCAGTACATTTCAAGTACTGATCGCATACTCTATATCGTATCATTTCATGATACAGGTCCGAGGGATCAGTCTCAACCACATCATTAGTCCTGCTCCCCTCCCAGACTTGTACAACCGGTGTTGGTGAGTCCTCATGCTTCGAGGACATTCAATTATCAATAGTTATGTTCTTTCAGTTATAGAATTTTCTAGAGCTAGTTGGGGATGCTTTCGCATTTGGTAATCAGTAATGTTAGAGGCTATTCAGACATTATGTAAAAATCAGCTTGTTATTGTTGACTCTGTTTTAGATTGATATGTATGCAGAATTTTTCTCAAGCACATTTTATTATATCAGTATCTGCTTATCGTATGATCTTAGTTGTTATGTTCATGTCGTGGGTCGACTTGGAGCCTCTCGGGGTTCCTTGTCCCGTATGTCTATCCGAGCCTATGTTCTAGTCGTGAAATACTTGGTATCAGGCATTAGGTTATAAAGTGTCCTAGGGTATCTGAAAACTGTGTTAAGTAGAGACATTTTCATGTGTGAAGCGTGCCACACTTATGAAGAAGAGGGTATAAAACATCTAG
Source organism: Datura stramonium (assembly GCA_018107945.1). Lineage (NCBI taxonomy): Eukaryota > Viridiplantae > Streptophyta > Magnoliopsida > Solanales > Solanaceae > Datura > Datura stramonium. The sequence goes on from JACEIK010001907.1 coordinate 183,626, forward strand.
TAAATGTTGCCTTCTTTTCATGATCTATATCGTGCGATGAAATGTCTTTCTATTCTTCTAACACGTTAGAGCGACCAATGACTCATTTGACGAGTCGTCCTGAGGCACTGCTATAGATTTTTCTGTTGAACACACTTCAAATACTGATTTTAAATTTTGGGAACTTTTGGGGTGTTAAAAAAATGGAGTGAAACCACGAGTAAGGTGACGACCCGTTGATGAAAAGAACGGATCGTTGTAGGCCTCCTTGTACTGGTACTGCATAATTTTCAGACTTTTTCATTAAGGGTATTTTCATAATTTCTAAGCTCTAAGGCCCTAAACTATGTTTTCTTAAGCTCAGTTAGTAGGGTTTTAAGGGTGTTAAACCTATTCTAAGCATTTCCACTCCATGCATGCAATTTAGAGCTCTTCCTTGGAGATCAAGCTTGAAGAATTTCTCCAATTTCTCTCCATTTTCCTTTGGGCTTTCAAGAGGAAGTGTAAATTTGATTTACCTCGGTATGTGAGGCTATGAATGAGAGTTCCTTTCACTCTTATTCCCTAAGTTCTTCTCAATTCCATGGATTTCAATTCTAGATTCAAATCTCATGATCTATGGGGTTTGTTCTAATTCTTGTGACATTCTTTGTGATCTATCTATAGGTCAATTCCCTTCATTTATCTAACCATGTTTTATGATCTATGGGAATATTTTATAACTATTTTTAATTATTAATCTATAATTTCAAATTTTAATTGAATTATGCCTAATTATGTATGCTCCATGAAAACTCAAGTTATGATTCTATTATGATTTTGATCTTATCAAGTCTAAATTATGATTTATGATCTATTTTATGAATTCTCTTCAAGTACTCATCATGGATTTATGAATATCAAGTATACACATGTTTTACAAGTATGCATGGATTTCATGATTTATCAATTTATGACTCGTCGCCAACTCATAGGCCCTTATTCATCGCAAATCATGTATTTCAAGTATGATCAAGTATGTTATGATGTAATTGGCCATGAACTTCATGAATGAATTATGATTATGATGTGAGTCTCATGTGAAAATTTTTTGGGAGCAGTGTCTAGCACCGAGTAGACCCGACGTTTAGGTAAACCCCATGGTCTCAGAACTATGTGTCATTGTAGGTACGTATATACAAATGTTAATGGATCCATGTTATATCACATAATGTATTTCCCTTGCCTGGCAAGTCTGGGATGGCTCTGCCCACATAAGCGAGATAGTTGGGGCATCATGTAAGCTTTATCATGATGGTGTCGATTATGACAAGTCCTCCCATTATTCCTCATGATTTATGCATGGTTATATTATGTTACTTTGGCTCAAGTTATGTTTTATAAAGTTTTCTCTTATGACTATGATCATGATTGGTTTATGAATTGTATGAAAACCTTGATCCTTACATTTACATTATGATATTTACTATAAGATCATGTTGTCCTACTCTTATGAAGTATTATGTATTTTAACAGTCTGTTTTACTTACCTTCCATACTCAGTACATTACAAGTACTGACTGCATACTCTATACTATATCATTTCATGATATAGGTCCGAGGGATCAATCTCAGCCACATCATTGGTCCTTCTTCCCTGCCATACCTGTCAAGCCAGTGTTGGTGAGTCCTCATCCTTCGAGGACGTTCAGTTATCTACAGTTATATTCTTTCAGTTACAGAATTTTGTAGAGCTAGTTATGGATGTTGTCCCATCAGCTCATTAGTTATGTTAGAAGCTATTTAGACATTATGTAGAAATCAGCTAGTCACTGTTGACTCTGTTTTAGATTGATGTGTAGGCAGAATTCCGCTCAAGCACATTTATTATACAAGTATCTACTTATCGTATGCTTTTAGTTGTTATGTTCATGTCATGGGTCTACTTGGAACCTCTCGGGGTTCTTTGTCTCGTGTCTCTATCTGAGCCTATGTTCGGGTCGTGACACTTACCTTTCACACTCAGTACATTCCATGTACTGACCGCGTACTCTATGTTGTATCGTTTCATGATACATGCTCCGATATTCAGGTTCTGCCTCGCTGTTAGCCAGATCCTAAGAGTAGCATCTCCCTTCTGTAGTGGGTGAGTCCTCATCCTCCCAGGACCCTTTTTAAGTTGTATTTAGTATCTTCTGTTTTAGTTTAGTGAGTTAGTTGGGCTACTGTAGAGGCTTATTAGACATAGTATGTTTTTAGTTTCAAATCGCTGTTATGTATTCAGTTATTCGATGACATCAGATATTTAGACTTCTGCTATTTTATATATGTTAGACTTTCGCGTTATTATGTTGAGTTTACATGTCAGGTTCATCCCATGGGTGGACGGGAAGCCTCTCGGCATTCTCTGTGTCGTGTCTCGATTCAAGCCTATGTTCGGGTCGTGACATACGAAAAGTATGGACGAGTCATAGGTTTGACCTATGAATCGTGGTAACACTTTTAATGAAAAAACCTACGTGACTCGAATCGACCCAAAAGTTTAAATACACCCCAGACCTATTAGGAACTCAAATGATGCCCCGAATTTATAGCACATTAACATCTAAATCTTCCTCATTACTCACTACTCTCACCGTAACACATTCCTATTCCGAACTAGTAAAAATTTTGTGAGTGATTTGAAGCATAAAGTCAGATTTTCGCTCCAACCCCTAATCAACGAAGCAATGCTCAAGAATCTCTCAACTAAGGTGAAAATTTTCATGGCTTCTTCTTGCTATTCCTGTCCGATTATTGATTGTGATGTCTATTCATTAAATTGATAAAGGAACATGGTCAGGAGATTACCATATGGAAATAAAATGGGTATATGGATAAAGATTGCTTTATAGTTTTAAATTACTTGTGAGTATGATGTTAATGGGAGAAGTAAAGTTTGATCATTATAGTCGGTAGCTCAGATTTTTATTGTATATGAATGTATGGGGTGGTGAAGTCTGAGTAATTACCCCAAAAACTGTTGAAAATTAAATCATTTAAACCCAGGGTGATGTCAGGCTTTACGAGCTATCCTACGACTCATGGTATCTCATCATAACTCGTTGGATGTTCCGTTGGGATAGTCCCATAATCCTCAGCGAGTAATGACCATACAAGACATGGTACGAGTCATGTCATCTCACAACAAATCATATCAACTAATCTTACAGAATAATCAAAGAAGGGTCATATACAGAACAATGATCACGACCAATGGTATGACACATAGGATCCCATCATAGGTCGTAGTTTAAAGTCCTACCGCAACATCATAACATGAATCCTGCTGAAGTCAATTCTATGACCTTTAGTAAGACACGTACCTTCATGGTATGGATCATACCAAGGAGTCTTATTGGTGGGCTTGAATGTCACAACACACAGTATGAATCGTACTACTATGATACAACTCGTACTGATGAGGCGTGACAAGAAACTGCAGATACTATTCTTGCTTACACATTCTTGAATTATATTTACTAATCCCTCCTCTACAGGTAAAATGCCGCACAAGGGACAATCATGAAAAAAATCCACAAGACAAAGGAGTCCAGGATTAAATAGCAACTTGAGGAGCATTGAGGGATGAAGCCTCTACATCTAAGTAGGAGATAGACTCACCTAGTGGTTCGGTGGAACAGTATGATATTGATATCAGTGAAACCGACGAGCAAAAAACCACTAGGGAACAGTAAATGTCTAGAGCAATGGTGCCCTTAGCCACTCCGATAGAAAATTCCCAATCTGAAGAGGGAGAGGGTGAACAGTGAAGTTAGTCAGGCAAAGGCTCAAATGCAGAAGAGGGCTCCGATGAAGAGGGCTATGGTTATGAGGGGTATGGTGATGAGGAGGAAGAAAAGGGAGCCGAAGAGGCTAGTGATGAGGTGACCCCATCCATTGAAAGACGCACCATTCGATGGGGTATATCGGGCTCAAGGGAGATGATCACGGTCTCAAATTGACATCAAAAGGGAACCCAAGGTGAAGTGTTCAGTAGGAGCCTCGGATCTTGACTGGGGTACTAAATGAGGTCGAAGGGTTGAAGAGCCTCTTCGACCGATAAAACATCACATGGATGACCTGGACCCCTAATAGATACTATATCAAGATAGTTCAGAGTTCTATGTCGACTACTTGGAATCACTAGAGGTGCAGACACCGATAGGGTAGAAGGTGAGGAGCTCTTGGATTATAGCTGAGGAGATCCGGGATAGAGCCCTGACACTGAGTACCAGTTTTCTATTTATGAGCCTTGTTTTCCAGTTTTGTCGGGAGGCTGGTGTCAGGATGATAAAGGAGTTTGACGTCTTAATTAGAGGGATGAGGACAGTAGATATCTCTATTATCAAATATGATATGAACCCAGAGTGTCAGGTCAGAGGACATACTATAGTCTTAGTACCTAGAGTAAGTAGGGGCGAGCAGGCTGATGCGCTTACTCGAGGGAATAGAGTAGTGAGATGCCGGCTACTAAGTTTAGAGATACAAAGCAACCACACATACCACATCTTTCACACCAGCATCGACTGTATCTAGCCAAGCACCTGCCGGATATGTCATGGTTCCTTAGGAGATTCTATAAAAGATGGATAAATGGTTGACCCTCACAGAAGAGACAGTGAGTATGCTAATTGATCAGGTCATGCCGTGGGTTCAAGATGAGATCAAGGAGGATAGTAGATTTCTACATACACGACTTGATGGGTTTTAGTTACGCCTTAATGATCGGTTAATTCATATACCCGATGTGTAGAGGTTGAGGGATGAGTGGGCAAGATGAGGAGCAAGGTCACTGAGTTGTCATCTCGACAGCCAACCATATTTATAGCCCCCACCATCCCTCTGTTTGACAAGGGGTTTGATGAGGAGTTGGAGGTCGAAGATTTCTGGACCCATAAGTCAGCTGCTGGAGATAAGGGTATGCGAAAGGCGACGAGAGTAGAAGAAGAGGATACCTCTAGGAGGAAGAGAAATATCTAGGAAGGAGACAAGAGAGCAGTAGTAGCATGTTGGAAAATTCATAACCTGCACATGGCAGAGATATAAGAGAG